>CM062216.1:18805000-18962500 GCA_031216445.1 Lateolabrax maculatus | reverse complement strand
TTGAGACAATCTGCGGACACTGAATTTTTCACAAGAACGTGTTCCCACGGTCTATAAAATGCTAAATGTCAAAGCTTTTCTGAGCATGTCTTACACTCATGTTTGGTGTCGACTTCCAGCGAAATTACAGTCCATCTTAGAAGAGTCGATCTCTCTCACAGTATGCAGTTTGACTTGGCAAACGCAGGCGTACCCTATTACATTAATTACGGCATGGCCTACTGACACAGCTAAGTGGAAGCCATCATTAACATTATCCATTGCACTATAACATTATCCTTAAATGACCAGAATACTATTCAGCTGCAAGATATGGTGAGTAAAGGGTGTGGATCACATTTTCAGCATTATTACTGCCTTGCTCTTAGTGGGCCATCACTTTCACTCCCACCCTGGCTCTTTGAACACATTCAAAACAGACATTTGAACTCGTTAATAAGCGCAGTTGTAAATTATAACATTAACGATGGCTCTGTTCCATTTAGTTGTCCCAGACAGATAGGCCAGGGAGCATTTGGCAACATTACCTGGCACCGGCACACCTTAACTGAGTGCACCCTAATCAAGGAATTAGTCAACACCGAACCTGTTCTCCACGAGTCAAGATGTCTACCATGAGAAAGGTCTATGCAGCGACTTTATGCCTGTTTTCTGGGGTTTGTTGAAAAGCATTTTGGGACAGAAACACAAGTAAATGTTGTTGGGGGAAAGCAGTTACAGAGAATAAAGTAAAATGAGATAATGACAAAATAACTTGATAAACAACAATCTGATGGGTGATAATGTAAAATGAATGTCTCTTTCTTGTCATCTACAACCAGTTTCTCTGTTTGTCTGTAACTTTCCATCTCTGAATTTCTGTTGTTTTTTTTTTTAATTTCATTTCTTTCTCTCATGTATCCAATACTCCAGAAGATTACCCGTCTTATCTGCCTCTTTCTCTGCCGATTCATATCGGTCTCCCTACACCTCTTAATTTTCTGTCTCAATCTTCTGTCTCCAATACCATGGTCGTTTTTTCTCATCTTTTTCTTCCACAAAGGGAGGGAGTTGTTATATAAACCTGTTGTTTCCTTCGTCATCCTCCGACTACAGCACAGAACACACTCTGACGCACAAACACAGTTACACAAATGCATGCACATACACTCACATACACACTAACTATATTGCATTAGGCACATTGTAATATTGAGTTTTAATCGCTTGTCTTCACTCAGTTCTTTGATAATTTACCTTCATATGATACATAATGCTTTCATCTCTGCATCTGGTTAAAAAGATAGTGTTAATGCCCCCCAGCGCACACACACACACACACACACACGCACACACACATTGTTTGTACAGCTATACTTATAAGGACATTAATTGACATAATGCATTCCCCAGCCCCTTACTCTAACCTTAACCATCAATACTAAATGCCTGAACCTAAACTTAATTCTAACCTGAACCTTAAAACCAAGTCTTAACCCTCAAACAGCCTGTTGAAGGAGTCTCAGAAAGTGAGGACCGGCCAAAATGTCCTCACTTTCCAAAAATGTCCTCACTCCCATGGTCTAAAACTCAAACTGGTTCTCACAAAGATAGTTGTGCAAGTGCACACACACACACACACACACACAAACACACGCACAGGTATCTGTAGCCAGAGGTAAGTATGTGGCAAACCCACACTTACATGCACAATTATGTAACTTTTGTATGTCTCTAATGACTCCATTCCTTTCTTCTCTTCTCTAATCTATTCTCTCTGTGTCTATCTCTCTATATCCCCCCCACCCTCTCTCTCTCTCATTTTAGGAGTTGTTAAATACAACTAAAACATCGTTGATTTGAAACCACAGACAGCTCATTCTTCTGCTTTTTGCATTTGCATATCTGCACTTCTCTCTCTCTCTCTCTTTGTCTGTGTGCACTAGTATGTGAGTCTGTGTGTGGTTGCATTAATGTGTTTATTGTGCACAACTGTTTTGTCTTCATGTGTGTTGGGTTTTTGTTTGACACTTTCAGTGTGTTCCAGTAAACAGCGTTCTGTGTAATCATATTAAAGGCTGCATTGTAATTGACTCTTTACCGTGTGTGTGAAAAAAAAATTCATATTCTCATAAAACATCCCCATGTATGAAAATAATATGCTAACCCTCTTCTGTATCAATCATTGCATCATAATCTTGAGGTAGTATTTGTTAAACACATTCATGATTTCTGACATACAAGAATGATAGCTGTGGTTCCTTATTACACCCCAGTTAAGATTAATTGGGAAAGGGCGACAGCTTCATTACTAACGGGGTCAAGGAAACTGCCAGAAATCTTATTTACTCCCTCTGAGCAGCACAAACAGGTCAGCTCTCAGTCTGTGCACAGGACTAAAATCTCTCACTGTTTCTTGTCAAACAAGGTACAACATGAGGGCTGGTCACATACAAACACACACACATGAATACACACCCAAACATGCACGAGCATGCACCCACCAAACCCAAAACAGAGAAGCACAGTGTTTGTATTTTTCAGGTTTAGCCACCTCAGCATGCAGATTATAAAATTACTTTTAATAAAAGTGTAACACCATTATTCTTTGCTTGATGAAAATCTTCTAAGAAGCTTTTTAAGGTAATTTCATTGTTTTTTAGTCAAACGTAATTCAAACTAAATGAACTTCTGTGGCAAAATGGATTTTTAAAGCTACCCATAGTGCTTTTCCACTGTCAGACTGGCTAGTAAAACATATTCAAATTTGTCTGTGTTGGTCCTTAAATAACTTTGAAAACAGCTGTTACTGTATAAATTTTCTGCATACAGTTTCCTAATGCCAGTGGGATTACAAAATGAAAAATAAACCCATTACAATACTATGCAATCTTCAATAAGCTCACCCCTTTCTTTCTTCCTTTCTTCTTTCTCTTATTAAAATAAAAAAATGTGACCAAGCATAAAATGTTAGATATAATCAACAAAATATTTATGTTATAAAATATAAAACCTTGTTACACGTGAGACATGTACACATGCAGGCATTGAAATAATATTAGTGCTGCAAGAAACAAAGGAAAATGGAGATTTGACAAGCTCTAGATGCAAAATAAAACAACAAAATAAAATGCACAATAATTGACAAGGTGTTTGTCAATGTGTGTTCACCTTAATGACTCAGCACACATGTATTGGCAACCCTGCTAAGGCTAGAAGTACACAAGACAGGGATTTGCTGGAGGACATCTCACATTTATTATTGTATTTTTCTGCACATTTTCCCTTTTTCTCCCACATTGGAACAGCCAACTCCCCTCACACTGTGGTTCTCGTTGCTGCTAACTCCCACTGTTGGCCTGGGGAGGGTGTAAACATTTCTCTTCTGATGCACATGGACTTGAGCCAGCTGCTTCATTTCACCTGTCGGAGATGAGCTTCAACAAGAGAAAACAACATGCATACAGGTTCGGATTAACCCCTCACCCTCCAGCTGCCCTCAGCACATGCACCCCAGCCAACGCAGTCACCAGTGCAATGACAAGAACTTGACCCCTCACTGGCTTCCCATCAACGATCACCTCTGGTTGTGTGTGATGGGATACATGCTGACCTTTCGCAGTAGGAAGGATATGAGGCTCCATAATGACCCTACTTATGTGCCAATGCTTAGAGGTGTTGAAAGCTTGGAGGCCAAAATGGTTCACCTGTGTACAGAACTGCCTACATGTCTAAATTTGCTTACTGGTAATTGGAACCAGTGATATTTATCTGTCACAAACAGAACCTGACCAGTTCAAAAGCATTTGTACGCACACTGGTGTTCAGTGGTGGGAAGCCAGTGAGGGATCTTGCTGTTGTTACTGCACTAGTGACTCGTACTGATTGATAGGGACACTTGTGTGGACGTGGGATGGGACTGAGGGAAAAGTATGAACCTCTGTATGTTTCCATATCAATCTCTTTTTTTTAAACATTTTGAGTTTTCCAGAACTTTTACACTGTGAACTTGAAAGACAGATATTTTAATGCATACAATCACAATATAATAGTTACACATGAGCTCCTTATTCTGCAGCTGTCTTAGGAAGTGATTGTGGTAGAAAGCAAATCCTCTGCCCACCCAAGAATACACATGCACACTAAATATAATTGCTACACTGAAGGAAACCTTGATCTTTTAACATCATATGAGCAATGAGGAACCAAGAAAAAGGGGCTCATTACACTGTGTACAGTACTGCTATTTATATATGAAAGACTGGATCTTGTGGGAGAGAGAGATGTAGATGGAGGGAAATGAAGAGAGAGAGGGTGAGCAGAGGGAGAAAATAGTGAGTGACTTTCTACCTTCAGCCTGGTGGTGATCTCCATCTCTCATCTAGCAAAACACACCCACACAGCACCTTATTATGACCCCTCTCTCTCTCTTTCTCTCTCTCTCTCTCTCTCTCTCTCTCTCTCTCACACACACACACACACACACACTCACTGTCTCTCTCTTTCTCTTCTGTGTCTCTCTGCTTTCTTTCTCTTCTGAAGGACAGAGAGTTTGATCCAAAAATGACAAAACGGTGCACTCTAGTGGCCACACAGCTAACAAACTTGTTGGTTTATTGTACTAATCCATATCTGTTGGCAACTCATGCAAATCTAGCTGTTCTAAAACTGCACCTTCTGAAGTGCTGCAGAAAACCTACGGCTCCAAAATTTTGTTAGAAATGATTTCTGTCATAACTGTGTTTTTTTTTTTTTTTGTGATAGAATCGGCAAATCATTTCAGAAGTAGGTCTATCTCAAATGTGGAGGCTTGTTTATTTATTGTATTTATTTCATCATTTATTTATTCACATAATAATGCAATCAAGTCTTCAAGATGATAGATAGATAGATAAACGGATAAAAAAACCTTATCTACCACTAGAGGGAGACAATGCTGCATATTTGTTGCATTAATGCCCACTGACCTGATAGTCAAACTTTATTGTATGAATGACTGGATCACAGGATATTTGTTATACTGACATATTGATACTTATTTGATATGTGCTTATTTATCAATAGATTGATTGGCTTCAACTATATAATTCCTTTATAATGATGCAAAACATTGACTACAAGTGCAAGATGAAATTTAATTTTAGCATTAATATACAGTATAAAAGCACTTATTTATCTTATCTTTATTCAGGACAATGACCATTTATACCATAAACCAAAAACTCTAAATTAGCCATAAAGACTTGTATTGTCTCCTGGCCCTTGTCCATGTGAGAATAACATCATAACTTTTATAAGAATAAATCCCATTCACAGTTTCAATTCCTATAAGAACAGTCCCTGTTTTCAACATTCCTAGTCCAACAGGCCTTTTCAGCAAAACCAGCAAAACCAGCAAAACCAGCAAAACCAGCGGTTGCCTAAATAAAGTTCACATCCCCAGTAATAACTGCAGTTATTAGTTGAAATAATTTGTTTTCCTAAAACCCAGACTCCACTGCTGTTACTTGGAGGTCAGACTAGGTTGCTACTCCCACTGGGCATGCCTGCTTTGAGGAAACACCCAAACTTAAATATTTGTTACGTCTAGTCTGTGATATTCAAAATATTCCAGAGCTTGTTTTGTTGAATTGGGCTGTAATTTACCATCTTATCCTTAACATGTGTTTCTATTTACATTTGGGATTCCCTTGATTTACGTAGAAAAGTGTAAAAAAACTGTATTGATAAATTATGTAAACATCCTTTTTGACTTCTTCTCATGTTGTGCTGAGTACAGATTTGCCACCATAAGGTACAAAGTTGTTGTCTCTGGGGCAGTAATCTCTTAAGGCTAAATTTGTACAATTTTCAAGGGTACATTTTAGTCCTAGAGCATTTAGGTCCATTATTGTCCCCAGGGGTACATACTGTAAGAGTATTAATATGTACCCTTGTTAAGGATTACAATGGGTGTGCCTTTGAAGGTACTACCCCAGTGACGAGCTGTTGGACAAATTTAGCACATTGTTTCTGACACATCAGTATTTTTATTAGTCTTTTTCCAATGTAATTTTTTCTTCCCACATGCATACAGGGACTCTCTTGTGGTCTTTCTTTTACTGAGTACAGACACTGAAACTGAAAGCACGCAAACACACGTTCAACTTATTCCTGAGGGACTTTGCTGACGTGTGTGAAAATAGCCCAGTTTCACTAAGATAGAGCTTTTGTATACTGAACAACAGTGCTGTCATGTGACCACACATGGAGCCGAGATAGAGAACCTGACACTGCTGCACAGCCTTTGTGCAGCAGCTTAGTTAACTGGCCATTCACAAAAAGAAACGATGCTAAAAACTATCTAATGCCAGAGAGCAGGTCATCAGACAACTGGGTTCTGTATGTGCCACTAGTACTGGAATTATCAAATTTGTTTTCAGTTGTTTACACACGTTTTTTGAAACATACCTCATATTCTCAGAACTCTACAAATCAAAGAGCACACAGAGAAAAGGCTCCACAAATCTGCTGCAAAATCAAACTCTGCATTCAAAACAATGTCATTTCTCGTTCAAATGACACGCACATACCATCATATGAATAGATATTTCTCTGAACCAAGTGAACACTGATGCGCTCAATGTATGACACTATTATCAATGGAAAACACTAGTATGGTGCCTTATCAGGAGACTTATTCTTTCTGCATGTTCAGTGTTACAAATGTTGTAAAATATTTTTTGTATAATGTTTTTACACTCAAATGTAACACACAAAAAAATGTCCTTTATATACATACAGAATATACTGTAATATAAACAAAAATACATTACTTTCCCCAAAATACTGTATAGATACCAACAAAAGTTGGATGTTTGAATTGATCTACATACAGAACATACAGTTTCCCAATTGCTTTGAGTCATTTTTCCATTCACAGTTCTACAGTGTACAAAGAGGCAAAGATTCTCACACAAAAATGAATATTTATTGTCGTTCTCTTTCCACATTACATGTACATACTGTAAGAAATCAAAAACAAAAAAATAGGGTTCAATATACAGTTAAACTGTAAAATCAGCAGTGTGGAAAAAACTTTAGAAAATGGCGAATCTGTCCCTGGCATTCCTCTGTGCAGATTGTACCCAGCGTTCATTGAATCCAACAATGACATTTGGTTATGTAGCCTCTGATCATATGCTTTCCAATGTCAGCAGGAGAAAAACTCCTCGATTGAATTTAGCATTGAAGAGTAAGCTGGAAAAAAACAGCATCATCATACGTGGGTGGGCAGAGAACCAGTCATGCACTACTTGTGAATGGTGGACGGCCACTTTGTCCCAAATGATTACAAAACAGGAAATGTACTCTGAACCGGCCTCTCCAAATGGCAGCACCAGCCTCTAATGCAAGGCATTAAGGAGCATAATTAGCTGATCACTGTTGCATGGGCCTACAGTTGGTGTATGGCAAAGATTTCCATTTGTGGAAATGTCTGCACAGATTGTAATGTTGGCACTCCTCTATCCTGGCTCGGTTACTGTCGCTCTGTGGCCAATGGTATTATGGCCAGGCTCTTAACTTTGGAAAAGAACTAGACCTTGAACTTGAACTGTACGTGCCCTGCCTTCATATTATTGCTGTTCTTTTGAAATGGTACCTTGTATAGCTGCTTCACTGCCACACGATTATGTTTGAGGATGCGGCCTATAGTTGCAACACTGATATTGTTCACATTGACAAATGTCTCTTGGTCAGCAATGATCACTGCCTTGATCTACTGCAAGCTAATGGCATTGTTGGCAACCACCATGTCCACAACAGAAGCTTCCTGTTCTGCAGTGAACATTCTCCCCCTACCGACAATGTGGGCCGGTGTGTTGATTCTGTGAAAGTAGTGCAATAGTGTAAATATACAGTAATCTGAATTCTACTGTATATTTTAAAAGTCAGTTACTCTATTGTAAATGGCTTTGGTCAAACTACATTTCTGCATTGTATTGTGGCAACACTCTTTACAAAAGTATACAGAAATGGTTGTTGCTGAGAGAGCAAATGCAGTGGCACACAGTACAATAAATTGACTGTAAAAATGAGAATGAGAATGAGGATCGATACTACTCTTACGTCTGTACAGTTGATATAAACTTGTGAAAATGACATGTTGTGATTTTATAGGGGGTTATGTGTGGGACTATTTCATGGCCTTAACCAGTAACCAGTAACCTGTAACCAGTTAAAACAGTTACAGGTTAACTGGCAACTGGTCCTGCCCAAGAAATGCTCCTGCACATTTCACCCTGTTTGTACACTGAGCTTTAGTTACTGATAGGCAGATTTTGCAAAAAACAAAAAGTGTATTGCTCATAGCCAAGTGCTTGCTCATGGTGGGAACTGTTGGGTCTCTGTAAATAATATTTTAAAGAGTATGGTATAGACCTACTCTATGTGAAAGCGTCTTGAGATAACTTTTGTTATGATTTGGCGCTATACAAATAAAATTGACTTGACTTGTATTGCCCAAAATGTCGAACTATTCCTTTAAAGGTCTAATCATAAAACCACCATAACTACATTATTTTTTGAATGCAGGGAATCAATCCACTTAAGTATTGCAAATTCATTTTTCAACAATTTTGTTATCAATTCTTTAAGGCCTGAATCGGTATAATTCACATTTGTTTGCAGCTCTGCACGTACTCATACAACTGTGGTTACATTCGGGTAACTACTATCTTATATACAGTCTATGATACAAACACATGCAGTGTTGATGTGGTTTTAGCAGAGGAGACCCACAGAAATGACATTAAACAGTGAAACTTACCAACACGGGCCCAGGAAGTATAGAATCGCAATACTTATTGAATCGACACCCAAGTATGGTGAAAGAATAGAATTGAGAGAAAAGTGCATCTTCCCAGCCCTAAATATGAGGACAGGTTTAATAAGAAACAATTAAACTTTATGTTGATAAGAAATATGTGCTTGCCCTTTTTTTGACCGGACGTACCGTCCGACAGCACGGCATTTGGTTGCTCTGATTGGTTTTCTGGGCCTGTTGATAACGCCCCTTGGAAATCGAAAATAAACTGAGAGGTTCCAGACTAAGGCCCGGCTAAGTGGGACGAAGATATGGAATTCAGCCATCATTCATGTAATTATTTATGCCTGTGCCTTTCCTACTGTGACATCGGCCTTTTTGTGAATCTTTCACAGCTTGAAACAGAACATGAAGATGTTTTAAATCAACAAGCTCAAATCCAGATGAACAGTGTCTGATGAAAAGACACAGCCCAGTACTCTTGTAACTTGTTATGGAAAATGTTAATGTTTTTATTATTAGCCTTTTTGTTATGGCAGTCCTTCCCCATCATCATATCTTAGTGTTGAGTAATACACCTGACTGTGTAGTATTTACCAATCCATTGTTTTATCTTGTACAAACACACAGTTGGTGCTTAATGATCCGTGACATGTCTGTCAAAACGCTCTCCTCCCTTGTAAAGAACTGTCAGCGACTGCCAAATTTGCTACCAATACACAAGTGAAACTCCAAAATAGCTTTTTTAGGACTTGTAGCATTTCAATATTAAATCAAAGTTTGTGTGTATTTATGTGTGAATGTGTGTCTCTGCAAGTACTTACTGTAAATGGTTTACATAGATCCTCTTCTTCTGAAATGATACATTATTATAGAGAAGTGCCATTTCCCTCTTTCTATGGCTTCAAGCACTAAAACGCATACGCAGTGTGCAGTACAGTGAAGACAAACAGGGCAGCAAACATTAGAGAATCACCGTCATTGTTTTAGAAACAGCTTATTCCCTTTTTTGTTTAATGACCAAAAGCATGACCCTGACATCACTTTCAATTCATCATTTAATTTCTCTGAACATAAAAGGCATTAAACAAAACGCTGTATAATTCCAGGAGCATTCGAACATACCTTTCTGTGCAGATACTGTCTTTTGAACATGAGATAAGTAGTGGGCTAACAAGATAAAACCTTAAGTGGGTGTCATGTCTGACACTGTTGTTAAAAAAAGATCAGTCAGTAATGAAGCCGCATCAGTCGTTAAGGAAGAACGTCCATGATTCAAGTGTCTGCATGCAGGCAGTGTGTGCGTTTCTTTTAATAGGCGTCAGCCTTGAGGCATGCATTAGTGCATTTTGGATGTGAGATTAACTGTGACATTTTCAACAGTTTCAAAAATGAGAACTAAAAAAAAAAAAAAAAAACTGTAGTTCTTAGTAGCAGATGACACTTCATAAAACTGAGTCAATGTGAATGAGTGACGACCACAGAGCTGTGGTGTGTTGGTGTGTGTGTCTGAGGGTGGATGGGTGTATTTGTGTGTGTTTGTGTGTGTTGAAAGTTAAATTATGACTGTGGAAAGATTAGCATGTTATTAAGTTATTCGTTTTGATGGACATGAGAAGAGGTGGAGCCAAAATATTTATGCTGCCACAGAGATAACAGAGATAACTCTTTAGTAGTAGAAGTACTGTAATCATAGAAACAATATAGGAAGTAAGTAGTTTAGTAGTATGAGAATAATATGGAGCAATTCTAGTGATAGTATTAATAATATTTAGGCAGCAGTCATAAGAGTAATATCGAATAAGTATCCCAATTTTGAGTCTTTTCCTGGTATTGATCATACAGCATTTGGGACATGTATCCCTGTATACATGATTCTGTGAGCGTGTGCAGGTCTCTGATCATCAGTTGTGTCTTGATTCCGCAACACCTCAGCCACACATTTCACTACCAGCGAAAAATGTTCAGAAACCCAGGTGAGGTGTTTATCGGCGTTCTCCAGGTAGCATATCCAGGTTTTTTGTCACGGGTGGTGGGTGCAAGGAAGCAGGGCATAGGACCCAAATACAGACAACAAGGCAGAGCCCATTGATTTCAGTTCCCATGAGCTCTACACCAGCATGGAGAAAAATGTCATGGCTAAACAGACAAAACAGCCCATCCATGGACCAGTTGAGATGTGTCAGACATGTCTGTAATAACAGCAGTAAAGAGAAGACTGAACAGTGTAGACATTTTAAGATGGGAGAGATTACTAAAAAATTAATAAGATAACTTTAGAAGACAGCTTTGGAGATAGGAAAAAATTATGATGAAGTAAGTACCGTTGTTTCACTTTGTCAAAATCAGAGGTTTACATTTTTAACAGCAATGCCTATTTGTTTTGGAATATGGAAAGTGAACCCCAGGAACACACTATGAAAGAGATGCTGAATTTTTTTTTTTTTATGTGTACTGTGAGTCATTGCACAATCCTAAAACATGAGGAAAAAAAGATCTGAAAGCCAGCAGATATCTGATATATCAACATGACACACTGACCTGAAAAGGTCCTTTTTTCTTTCTTTCTTATTTTGCACAAAAAGAAAAACAAAAAAAGAATAATGGCACAGACTGGTTCTGGGACAGGATCTGAGGTCAGATTTGGTTTGATTGCCCAGCTGTAAACATGTCCAAACCTACAGGATGACAGTTTTCAAACCAGTAAGGAAGGTATGTGCAAACCTAAGTTTCTTTTGTTTCCTTGAGAGAAACTGTAGAACTAAACAAGACAGTTAACATTTTAACTATGGTTTGGAATAAAGACAACAAAGTGTGGGTGTGTTCACACAGCAGAAGCAGTTTTGCTTGGCCTCATGACATTTGATAGTCCGTGAAAGAATTCTAGATTAAACCCTGAGACAAGGGGAGTCAATAAGGTCAGACTGTGAGCTTGTGTGTGCATGCACATGTAGGCAGATAAGTAAACAATACACTTTGACCTATATCCACCAAGTATATCATGTTACCAAAAAGAAAGAATGAAACCAGGATCCCGGCATCCCTCTTTGAATGAGCAGGGCGTCACACTGACATCAGCAAGGGATAATCAAAATGTTAATCAATGTAGATTTGGAAAGGAAATGTTTATTCTTAAAAAGGAGCAAGCAGTCTGGGGTACATATCATATAAACAAGACGTTGCTAAATTGATTTTGACCTATGAATCTATTCTGACATATGTCAGTATATTAATAAACCATCTCTTTTGGTTTCTCTTTCTTCAGCACTTATCACTTGACACTGATAACTGATATATTTACAAGTTCCAGAGATGTTGTGTGCGTGTGCTGTGGAGAGAGCATAAAACATTTCAGCTGATGGTGGCATCAGAATGACTGCTCTATTGACCCACAAAAGACTGTATCAAAGCCTGAAACAATTAATCTTTTTGCACAAACTGAATGATCAGCCTTTTTCTCCCATAAATCAAATATGTTTATTATTGGAAATATTCATACACAGTGGGGATAAGAGCAGGGCAGATAATAAGAAAATGCAATTATATAAAGTGCCTTTTGTCTTTTACAGCAGGGATTATAGCACTCAGTGGTGTTGACACGCTGATGGGCACATGCTGGCATGGGGCACACTGTTTGATCAGATAACCATCTTTACAGATTTGCCTCCTCTTGAGTGTTTCTGCTGAATTACGGTTTCAAGAAAACTATTTCAAGGAAGCAGAAATGCAACCCTGTCCTTTGGTCTCTCACTTTGCACAGACATGATAAATTCCCAGAAACGAACTCAATGTCAACTTACTATTTTAATGTAAGAAAGAGAAATGGTCTTTTCAAACGAACATCCGCAACAATATTTCCCTTTGAGTCATATTCCTATTTTCCAGTAGATTAAAGAAGACATTGTAGAGATCAAGAAGCAAATGTAGTTAAAAAAAAAAAAGTAAGCAGAAATTAAATAGTCTCTAAATGATAATAGTTGCTCTAAATAATTCATTATGTAGTAGATATTCTGTGCATGTTTCATGTGCCTAATAAATGGTTAATCATAAGCCTGCCTATGACAGTTTGGTGATTTAAAGGCAGCATAGGGAAAAAGAGCCAATCAGGAATTTTAGAGGCCTTGTTGCATCATCTGTCGCCATGTAGCCAGAGATTCAGTGGCAGTTCAGGAGATCACTTTCACTTTTGGGTTCCAAGAAAATGGAGCATTTCCATTGCAGTGCGAGCGCTGAAGGGACCACAGACCACGATTTGAAGACACACACGTGCAAACACACGTAATTAGGCAAAAATAAATTAGCATAATTAGATTTGTTTGTGGGTTTCCACAATGAGTGTGTGTGTTTGTATCAGAGTAGGCCTGCAGCTGTTTAGGTGTGTCATGGTGATAACCAATTTTTTCAGTTCACACTGATTACAACACCATTGTGTTGTCCACAGATTGCTGTGGACAACACAATGTTCTCTGCAATCATCCCACCATCCCTTGTTTCACTTCTTAAACTGTTACGTCTTTTCCTAGCAAGAGAAGGGATAACAGGAAACTACAACTCAATAAATACTTATCTCAAACTGAAGAACTACATTCTTTGAATTGGTCAGGTGGTGTGATTTCAGTTTCATTCTGACAACTCTTTGAAACAGTGAAACAGGGAATTTGCCTGGTAGCCCTGCAGCTACAGAGCTCTAGCTCAGCCTCATACCTCGTGTTTTTGTTAAAGTGAGTTTTGGGAAAGTCTCAAACCAAATGGGAATCCGTGCAGGCTTCTTCTCAGCA
The DNA here is from genome assembly GCA_031216445.1 of Lateolabrax maculatus. Classification (NCBI taxonomy): domain Eukaryota; kingdom Metazoa; phylum Chordata; class Actinopteri; order Acropomatiformes; family Lateolabracidae; genus Lateolabrax; species Lateolabrax maculatus. The sequence goes on along the minus strand of CM062216.1, from coordinate 18,948,937 downwards.
GACATCTTGACGCTGAGTAGATTACCAACAAAGAGACGATTGTGTGCATAGTAGCATCCACGTGCAGCAATTTGTAAACCCTGATATTTTTCAATTGAGGAGAAAGTATTTTTCACTTTATCATCCATGAAACATCTGCTGGGATTGTTACATAGCAGTTGGCTTGTGTCTACTTTATATAAGCAGGGCAGGAGGCCAAGTTTGAACCAGGTCAAAAGAACAAGCGCTTGGTAGGAGCTGATAGCAAGAGGAAATCAAGGAATTAGGGTATTTTATTTTATTTATTTTATTTATTATTCATAAAGAGTTTAATGAGTGTGGCAGAAACATGACTGGGAGATCATGAACACTGGGTTGATATCCAACACTGCTTTTCACATTTCCTTACAATAACAAACGTGAAAAAAAAACTTGGTGTGTAATGTTGTGTAATGTCGGGAAACTTTTTTTCCACATCCAGGACGCAACAGACCCACGCAACACATGATACTTACTGTGCACATGGGACCTTTGTGACAACATTTTCTGGAATAGTCCTAAATGCAGAAATAAGGCAAAGAACCCGAGGTTTTGGTTGATAATTGACTGGGCCGAAATGGAAGGAGTGGAGATTAGATGAATGGCAAGCAGCAGAGAAGGATGGACTGAAGATTGTTGGTGGTGCTGGCAAACTGCAGGGGGATGATACTTGGCTGGATGGACACCGACTGAATAGTACAGGAATAGTTCAGTTGGTAACTTGACCAACTGACCGGGAGTGCCCAGGGACCCTGCCTTAAATACCCTTAAACAACTGGGAGTCACATGAAATAATGTTCAGACAAATGACTGCAGCTGTAATAAATTCTGGAACTGTAAATAATTTCCTTATAGCCATGTTTTGGCATCTGATAAGCCTTCAAATGATATTATCATTGACTGAAACTGGCCTTCCTGGATCATATTCCATTTTCTCACCGGTATTTAAAGCAACCAGACCCTACTAATACAGTCCCCTGCGTTTCTTTTCATTAGGTACTGTTTTCTGGTATGAATGCCTGAAAATTGTGACAATATTGGCCAGATGGGGTAAAGGAAATCCAGGATAGTTGGGAGCTTTGGGGTGCAACGACCTCAAGCCGATCAGTCTGAGTGACAAATATCTTTTATGTCCACAGTATTGTCATTTTCACTTCAGGTCCAACTTTAAAATGATTCTGATAAACAGAACTATGCAGTAAGTACTAAGTTGTCAAGATAAGCTGTGGGTATGGTTTCCTAGTACATACAGATCCAGTATGGTATGAAAAAGTAATTCAAGTTAAAGCAGATATCTGATAAGCTGATGTTTATCATCATACAGGTTGTGTCATATTACATTTCTTGCTACTTTAGAAACTTAGTACTATACTTGAGTACAATTTTACTAAAGTGCACTTTACTTGATAATCTCTACTTCATGCACAGCTACATTTCTGAGGGAAATATTGTACTTTTTACTCCACTACATTTATCCAACAGCTATCAAGATTTTACCTAAAAAGAAAAACTATGGTAAGGCCATAGACTGTATAAAAGAAGTGGACGTAGCCACTGTGACCTCACCCACTGGTTTGCACACTCGTCAAACGTTGTCACTTTTTTGAATGGGCATTATCAGTTGTGATAAGCCAGGGTAAATATACTGTTGAGTTGATGAGAAGATTGAAAGCAGTCGAGCACTCTGGACAGGTGGGGTGAATGAACCGTAATCAGGAGGGAGCCAGCCTCGCCCACACCACACACACACACACACACACACACACACACAAGGGAAAAAAAAGACAAATACTCCTGATGCAGTCCAAGAGGAATCCAGCTCACTTCTGAACGTCAGGTCACGTTACTGCCAAGTTTCTCTCTGTGAAAAAAATAAATAACAAAATGTCGGACATTATATTCTCAGTGGGATCCCCCTTTGGAGGGGGCTTGAAGTATACTACAGAAGTATATAAAGTAGTTAATACTAGCTCCACCTCAACCAGATACAACAGTAAAATGCTACATGCATTGATGCATCTGTATTAACAATCTAATAATGTCATATGTAATAATAAATTAGTCACAGTGACCATTTCTATGAATAAGGAGTACTTTTCACTTACAGTTTATTTGCTCGTTACACTTCTGTACTTTTTTCAGTGTGGTTTTCACTCAAGACAGTGGTGGTGTAGTTCTCCAGAAGACAATTTCTGTCAGACTGGTTTCTCGGGGCCACTCTGGCTTTTCCAATAAACCTGTTGATTCACTTGCTGCGGCTGTATTACTGTGAACTGTTTCACACTTAATGGCTTTTGTATCATAACAGAAGGGCCATGCCCGTCAACTCTGAGTTTCTTGTCAAAAAAGATTTTAATGGCAATTAAATGGCAAGATTTTCATGATTTCATGACTCCAAGTGGCAGCCCTGAAGATTGTGTCCTTGAGCAGAATAATGAATCAGCGCCAGAGCTGTTTTGGAACTGTACTGCTGATAAAACAATAACATGGCATTGTTCTGTTCACTGAAAACAAAGACCCTTCAGTTACTGATGACTGGGGGATGAATGAATGAGGACAAAGATAAATTAAATACATAACGTTTTTGAGCTTGTCCTTTTGGTTTTATTTTCCAAATCTTGAACTAATTTTAGACTACCTCAAATATGTACTGTACTCTAAGATTGAAATGAAAATCACATATTGAGAAGATTTTTGAAGAGTAAATGATCCAAGCAGAAGTTTTCCTGTTAACATTTAATATGTATTTTTGTACCCTGAAGTCATTAACTTCTTTAACATCAGGCAGCGCTGGAGACTGTTGGAGCCTACGGGATTTTATTGGCCAGCAGTAAAATTCAAAAATGCTGCAGAGCTTCCCATAAGCATTGGAAATTCATGGAAGACATTTTTACTTTCAATTTTAGCAGAATTACCTTTGGTGCATAGTTAATTTTGCCTTTTTATCATATAGGTTGCACACAGTCTGTGTTTTCCTCTTTGTGAATTAGAAAGTAATAAATGACCCAGAGAAGTTCTAGAATCTCCTTACTATAATCAGTAAAGATTCAGTGAAATGCAGCTTCTCATTTCACTGCAGCTCTACTTCCACTTGAATGTAGGAACTACAGGATCAAAATTACTGTATTGGAACTTAGTCAGGCTGCCAAGATCTGCTCCCTCTGACCAACTCTCACATGCAATAAAAACTTTTTTAAAACTTTTTGGTCTGCTCAAAAAAGAAGCTGGGTAATGCCAAAATTAATAATTATTAACTATTTTATTAAGTTTAAATGGTGGTTGGCAAACACCAAATAAGATTCACTTACAGACAAGAACAACAATAACATTGCCTTTTTTCCAACTGCAGTAGGCTGTTTTTTTTACAGTAACGAGCATTCAAACAAGACAAAACAAAGACTTTCCTAGTCTTGTTTTCAATGCAGCATCATACATAATTATTTTAAAAATTTCACTAACGTGTTTAATTATCATTCATTTATCATCTTTTCTTTATAAGTACTTTTGTTTTCTTCCTCCACCACCTTTGTATTATGCTTTCTTGTAAATGTCATAAACCAATTACAGGTTTGGGATCACTGGCTGACTGTAAAGTCATACAAAATGAAACTGTAGAAGACACACACGAAAAAACCCAGTGATAAAAGTTATACAGCATTTTTAAGAATATTAAGTTGTTGGTTTACTGCACCAGGGCCCACTGCTATAATATCTACAGTACAAAAGGCCCACAGCAGGTTTATAGCAGATATGTGTGCTCTTTAATGTTTACTACATGTTAACTGCCAACTATTCTTTGTACCCACCATTCAGGCCTTATCACCACCAGTGTCCATTCAGCAGCTGAGTAATTACCAGCAATCCTTATTGCTGAATACACACAACATAAAAATGAAAGTGTACCAAACTGAAAGTGTAGAGGAGAACAGTGTATAATCATTTACTATTGTTTTTTTTTACTTTTTCAGATTGTCATCATATTGAAAGTACATTCTCTTATGGAGCAAGGCCTGCTGACTACATTTAGGGGCAGGAAGTTGATGTTGCCCTTATTGTAATACCAGTGACTTTTTTGAATAACTTTGAAAGATCTAGATTAGAAAAACAATAACGAGACTTTCAATAAGCCTGTGAATATTCTCATTCATCCAGGTCATAGTTATCACAAGGAAATTGAATCGAACGCAACTGGACTTGGTTATATGTCTTTGAAGACGTTTCTCATCCAAGAGGCTTCATCAGTTCATGCTCGTCTGACTAGGCTGGGATTAGTCTGACTAGCTGGTGTGGAGATCCAAGTATTTAACCTCTGTGGAGGCGTTCACAAGGCCGATGATGTCATTAGATCGTTAGTGCTCCATGTGCCAACGCCAGTGACGGTGGTCGGGGATGGTGAAAAGTTGGTTTCGACTTTGTTAGAGCTCTATTGTGTTATATCTTTTTTGGGTGTGTGGTGTTCGGTCTTTGGGATGTACCAGTCTCTGTCCGAGTGTGTTGCTGGGTTTGAAATACACAGGTGCTTGTTAAAGATCCTCCTGAGTTTTTCAGATACCCCAGACACATATGGGATGACTATGTTATTTTGTTTGTTTTGTTTTTCTTTCTCAACCAATTTGTTGGTGTTCTTCCTGGAACCCGCTGCAGTTTTTACAAAGGTCCATTTGGGATAACCACAAGTTTTGAGGGCATCCCTCAGGTGCTCACGTTCTTTCCCTTGGGCCTGCAAGCTGGTGGGTACATTGTCAGCTCTGTGTTGCAGGGTTCTGATAACGCCCAGTTTGTGTTCTAGTGGGTGGTGTGAGTCGAAAAGTATGTATTGGTCTGTGTGTGTGGGTTTCCTGTATACCCCAGTGTGGAGGCTCCTGTCCTTTTCCATATGGACGTCACAATCTAAGAAGGGCAAACTATTATCCTTAACATCTTCTCTGGTGAACTTGATATTTCTGTCCACTGAGTTGATGTGTTCAGTAAAGGCTTGTACCTCTTGGGTTCTGATTTTAACCCATGTGTCATCCACGTACCTGAACCAGTGGCTCGGTGTTGTTCTTTCAAAGGAGTTCAGGGCCCTGCGTTCTACCTCTTTCAATAAGACAACACTGAAAACTCAAAAAGACAACAATGATGGCTGAAAGTGGACAAAACAAATATTAAATGCTGGCAGCATAATGGGGAATGACCACCAATAACATCACATGTAAGACAAAATTGACTGTATCAGAGGCCATACACATGTATAACATGAATGGTAAAAAACAACACTTATACACTCATTCTCCATTAGTTAGTCTCTTAGTCACTGCTGCCAAATGTCATCACAGCCCATTAACAAGAAAAAAACAATGGATTTTAAGCTTGAGATTATGGAGTTCCTGTTTTCCAGAGGAGGAAGTGCAGATTTCTTTGTATACGGGTGGAATGAGACGTGAGCCACTGTGACTAGAACACATCAGGGATGTGGAAGCTTGAATTTACCTGACACAAATCCACATACAGTATGAGAACAAGGCCACACAGGTCCTGTTCATCATCTCATACCTGTCTGTGCTGCTCTTAAGTGTTACAGCTAAAACACTATCTTATCCTTTCCAGAGTGCATGTGCCATGACATGTTCATATTCCATCATCTGCAAATATTTAGCAATCACAGCCGATAATCTTCAGTCAAGTCTCGTGATGTTCCACCAAACATGCAACCTTTAAAAGTACAGACAGACTCCAACGAAGCTCATATGGTTTAATACAATGGGCTCCTGCAGGACTAGAAACAACAAAAATGGCTGTCATGCATAAATAAACCCTCCCATACTTAATGCTGTTATTCCAAAGTTCACAGAAAAACATTAAGCTTTAGTTACCACATTTTACTGTGGCTACAGCAAAATTGATCCCCAATCATCTTAACTGCATCATAGTGTTTTTATATGATTTTTCTATACTAATGCATGTGATGGATGTAAGTTCACTTGCGTTTTACAAATAAACCGTTGCAATCATACACACAAACACATTCTCTGCCACGGCTCTGCAATTAGACACAACATGCACTCTGTTAGGCTGGCTACGTTTCAGTCTCTGGCCTCTCTCCCTGTTTCACAAAAATGAAACTCATGGAGCAGGAGCTTGCAAAGATACACTGAGTGCATAATAGTATGCACGTGAGACACACGGACTCATAGATACTTTGTCACAAACTGCATTGTAAAGTATGAGATGATAGTGATTTAGAATGGGTCTGCAATGCACGAAAGAAACAGACATGCAACACATGCAGAGAGAGCAGTGGCAGACATCCAGTGTAACAGTTATAGTGTGTTTCTGATTAAGCTCAATCCTTTTACTTATTACTAACCAAACAACCCAGAGCAGAGCCAACCACAGAGCAGTATACCCAGTCCTCCCTCCTTCTGTCTGTCTTTTGCCTCCCTCCTTATTTCAATCACATGTCGCCCTGCACTGAGTGTATTCTGCGTGCTCTAACTTTGCATTGTGAATATAGAGTTAAAGTAAAGACTGTTTAGATTAGATTTCATGTATCAGCGATTATTCTCAAAGCCATCCACAAAGTACACACTGATACAAGGTACAAGGAAACCCTTTGTGTAGATAAAATGAAGTCAGATGTTTTATAATATCCTGCTGCAAAGTCAAAGGAAACTCATGATAAAAAAACAAAACAACAAAGTTGGGATATGAGACCAGGTTCCTAAAAGTTACTGATAATTATTATTACTTTTATTTAGTTTTTAATGGACAGCTATTGAAAAAGGTTAAGGATAGGATGGGAAGGATAAACTGAATGATTTTTGTTAAAATAATGCTGAAAGCATGTGGATGGGTTGTAGGCCTGTTTCTGCTGGGTCTCCATGAGGTGCAAACACATCTCAACAATGAAGAAGAAAAGTTGTACAAGACTGATACAAAGCCCAAGAGTTTTAGCTCAACGCGCCACAGGGGTCATGATTAGCACCATCAGATATTCTTCAGTGAAGCAGAAGGCTAATCTGAGTAATATTTGAGTCAGACCAGACGAGTCCTGATGAAATGAAACTAACCATGCCACACACAGACATTATTACCTCACACTGCTTTTCTTAGCTATCATCTATCCACCTGCCTGTCTCTGCCTCTTTAAACCAGCTGAGTATTTCCTTGACTTTCTGTTTGTCTGGCTCTTTTGTAACCTAAAACCATGGCCACCTGGGGCTAAGTTCATCCGTCTTTCTTTAAACACATGTTTATATTTACTTTACTTGTGATGGCAACAGCAGCATCTGTTCATAACTTTCATTTCTCTCCAGCTCATTAAACTGCACCAAATGTGCATTTTTCTTTAAGGGCAGGGACATGAAGCCATGTTCCAGCATAACGGTGAACAACATATGGGTTCCTTCACTGCAGTTGGTCTAGACCAGACTGGATTCCTATGATGTGACATCAACATGTGAAGTTATCGTGTGCAGATTAAAATCAACTTGTGATGTCGTGTAATGTATTTTACTCTATTTATTGTGCAGCTGCTTGCCAGAAACATTAATAATTTGGCATGAAACGCTGACTAAGTAATTTACAACTGTCAGCCAAAACATAGTGCTGCACACGGCAAGCAGAGTAAACGTAGGCATGCAGTTGGTATCCAATATAGTGCAGTCAGATTCTTATGAAATGGTGCCTGCATCAGTAGGCCTACTCTGTTATTCAGAAATAACACAGACGCACTAATAACCACCATATAACCACTGCTAAAGTGGAATATGCACTATACTGTACTATGCGTCATCTGCATGCCATTAATACCACAAACTAAATAATAAAGAATGAGATTCACAATGCAAATGGCATAATGTGGCCTAGTTTTGAAAGTCAAAATAGCGAAATGACTGTTAGGATGTCGCAATATGAGCCTTTCTGCGATGAATCATCCCAAATGTCGGCTCATGTTTCTGCAGAAGAGCCTACTATTAACAACAAATGAAGAAGTAAGCCTACAGCAGTCATTTGATTTAACTTGTGGTCGAGTCAGTTTTGAACTGATTTGTTCACTACTGCTTTTTTGTTGCTGGAATATTTACTGTAAACACAAAGATCCAAATGCCCCCTCATGAGTGATCTGATATTATACATGAAGTGCTTTCTTTCTGACTGTCGCTTCTGTGTAAATGTTTGGCCAGATCCACCTTTCATGCAACAGAGATCATAATCTCAATGGGATTTACCTGGTCCACAAAAAAATCCAAGAGTCCAAGAGTCTCAACTACCTGCAAGAATCTGCTTCAAACAGGCACAAAAGTCCTATAACTTGATATGTCATTTGATATGAACTGCCTCAGCCAAAGTCCTCCCGCATAATAAACTCAGCACATCTTGTCCTCTGACTGCTGTTTGGACATGCGCGGTTGAGTCCACATACTGTATCTGAATTAAAACCGTGCACTGTAATGTGATGACTGAAAACACACAGTACACAGATACAGAGAGATAGAGAGAGAGAGATAGAGAGAGAGAGAGAGAGAAGGAAGGAGGGCAAACATAAAAAAGCTTTCATACCACTAAAAACACCAAAACCAGGAAAATGTGAAAAAAGAAAAAAAAAAAACCTGCTGGCAGTACTCGGATCTGCCACCTGTCTTTCTGTAAACCTCCTACTGTCACGTGGATTTGCGGCTTTTTTCTTCAGATTCTCTAAATAATAACTGAGTTCAAACGAACTCGGAGAGTCTCGGGGCTGAGTTTCACTTTCGTTTCTGTTTCGCAGAAACTCTCCGCCTGCCGCTAAAGAGGCTCCGGCGGGCGGGCGGAGCCAGGCCGGGCCCGGGTTTATAAGAGCAGAGCGACTGTTTACCCGAGCTTCACACGACCGCACACACACTGGAGTATGACCTGACGGGATCGGGGGAAAAAAAAAAAAAAACAAAAGGGAGAAAAAAGTTGCCTCCGAGCTTCCCCCGCTGCGCCCTGCGCTGCGTGACGGACTAACCGCAGGACGCCGTGTGCTCGCCCCGCAGCGGTGCGGGATTACAGACACCAGGGGATCTTTAAACCGCCGCTGCTGTTAGAACAAAACGGTAAGACTTCACTCAGTGCTCCTGCTCCGCTGTCGGCCGTGATTGTGCAGCATTCGTGGCTGTTTTTTTTTTTTTTTTTAATTTTTATTTTTTTTGGCTGGACGTTTATCTGTCATGTGCAGTGGACAGATATTTACAAAGTGCCTCATGGAAACGGTTAAGGGTGTGTTAGTTGGTTCATGTGGATGTGTGTGATGTGCGATTATGATTATAATCTGAATTGTACCCATCCTGCACGGTTTGATTGGGATTGCCCGGCACTTTAAATGAACCCCCCCCCCCCTCCAAAAAAAAAGTTACACACGTCATCACCTGGTAATGATTACCTATTCCTGGAAATTAAAATAACTTTTGATTAACTTGAAATGCAAGCAATAGGTCATTGGCACTGAACTAGAGAAGGGGGAGGGTGAATCACACACAGGGTAGGACCGATACACGTGAAAAGTGGTTTGGGGCAATATCTTCAGCCAAAAACTGTGCTGCATCACCTCATCCGATCCATTGGGTTCAGTCCAGACTCCTGGAGCCAGCTCACTGTTAACGACAGAGGGATAGTCCGTTCAGTATTTCGAGCCATTAATGTCCCGAAGAGCTCGCGTAGAACAAAAACTAAAAAGAAAGTTTGATCTCAACCTGATATTTCAGTCATCACGGCAGAAGTGGTAAAGACAGAATACCGCATACTTTTTGAGTGTGTGTGAGTGTGTCTACAGACAGTGTACAGTAATCTGCCTGTGGCTGATGGCAGCGTTGACTGTATTCTCTCCAAACCGCAGATTCCAGTCATATCAAACACTGTATCCGTAAATGGAAACTGTATGAACTGTGCACGTACCCACACACAGTCTCTCCTCTTTTTAGGGCCTTTCATGGTCATTGCCTAAAACTCTTAACCAGGTTTAACCCGTCTGCTGATGTCATTTTCTTTAAAAGTGATAAAAGAATGTTGGCAGAAAAGTTAATATCTTTCTTGTCTCGTCTCTGTCAGGATGTCAGTGTGGTGGTTAGAGATGGGAGAGGGTCTGGGGCCTCTCTCCCCTGTAGGATGGTAGCCGACAGCACAGTGGAAGGCCAAGACAAGACCCATTTGTCAAGCTCATCGTCGTCAGCATCCTCCTCGGCGTCATCCTCCTCATCCTCCTCATCCTCCTCATCTTCATCCTTGTCCTCCTCGTCCTCCCTGTCGTCGTCCTCGCTGGCCCGGCAGGAGCTCGCGCCCAGCCCTCGCCGCACAGAGTCGGAGCAGCTTCAGCGCTGGGCCGCCCCGGATCCGAACCCGAGGAAGGTGCCTGTCCCCTCCGTGTATCTGACCCACTTCCCCACCTTCTCCTGCAAGGAGGACTGCAAGGTCATCACAGAGACAGCGTCCAAGCTCGAGCGCAGCGGCTTCTACTGGGGCCCCCTGGGGGTGGAGGACGCCCATCGCATGCTGCGGGACGCTCCCCTGGGCAGCTTCCTCATCCGCGACAGCCGGCAGAAAGACGTCTTCTTCACGCTGTCCTACCACGCCAAGAGCGGGCCGGTCAGCGTGCGCATCGACTACAAGCGGCAAAAGTTCTCACTGGCGGGCAACGAGCGCTCCTTCCCGACGCTCTTCGCCCTCTTGGAGCATTACAACAGTTCCCCCAAGAAGAGCCTGAGCATCCCGTACAGGAAATGGGAGCCAACGCTGCAGGAGCTGTGCAGGAAGCGCATCATGGAGCTGTGTGGTGGAGGAAGCCGGGTTTCAGAGTTGCCACTCACCCATGTTGTCCAAGACTTCCTGTTGGAATTCCCTTACAAACTGTGACCAGCTTGCCATATAAAGTTTTGATGGTATTATTTTTAATTTCAAGAAGGCAGTTTTTACCAAGTAGCGGTAAACCGGAGGGTTCGGTCAAGCCTGCCACCCATGTGTTGGATGTCAAGACTCCGTCGCCGTGGTTACAGAGCAAAGCAGCAAACACTTTGGAGCCGAAAAGCTGCGAAATGTTTAATAGGAGACATTATCACCACAGTCAAGTCTCCGATTGGACAGGATCCATGCATGACATTTCAACATACATTACCTCTAGAGACTCAACTCCCTCTTGCACACAGACCGATCGCCTTTTGGTCTTGAAGAAGCATGAAAAGTTGGAAAATGCTGCATTAAGAGAAAACTACAGACACAATGGAGCCATTACAGAAATAAAAGAAGTGGTGGGGTCAACTGTGACTGTGCTATTGAAAACCGTGGGGTCTGTTTTTGCTCACCTGAAGAATGAAAAAGTGGATTGTGGAAGGACATTAAGCGCACCCACAGAGTGGCAATATGGAGGCATGTTGGATGATTTTTAGAAGAATTTATTTTTGTAGCAGATTTGAATACTCTAATGTTGTTGAATGTTTACATCACACATGAACGTTTGCCAGCACTGATGGCTCAAATACCACTCATCTTCTTAAAATCTGGGTGCATGAGTGTAACCCAGATCAAATATTGTAGACGTCAGACCGCATTGAAGTGTCAGCTGGCGTTAAGTTGTACTGTATTTAGAGGCATCTCACCTCTTCAACCATCTCTGCCAGGCAGATTAATTTCTTTCTTTACTGAAACAGATATATACAGTATAAATATTTTTATATTTTTTATTTTTACTACTATTATATTTGAAATAAATAATGTAATGTATTTAATAACCTTGGTGTATTTGTTTTCTGATACTGTGATATTTCTGTCCCCCAAATCATGCCGTGTGTGTGGCGTGGTAGGCGTTTGTAGGGGTGGAGAGAGAGAGAGAGAGAGAGAGAGAGAGAGAGAGAGAGAGAGGGACAAACACACACACGCTCACAATCACACACTTTGACCACGCTATGTCACAGAGAGCAGGACAGACAGAGAGACAGACAGGAGGGGTGAGAAGGCAGTGTATCGTACTGTATCGTCACCACAGTGATTCATCTCTGTAGGGTAAAGTGACAGGTGGGTGGGGTTACTTTGGTAGTAAATGGACTATTACGCTTAGAGATACACACACTTACCAGAAACAGGGGCAGAGGTGACACATAATGAAGCGCGTGAGTGTGTGTGTTTGTGTGTGTGTGTGTATGTGTGGTACTTTTTAACCTAATGAGGACTGCAGTTTAAATTTCCTCAGGAGGAAGTGGGAAAGTTTTTGGGTTAGCGGTTATGAGAGAGACATGTTATATCAAGGTCAGGGTTAGAGTTACAGTTCGCATTTCATTTTGGAGTTATGGTAAACGTTTTGTATGTGGGATGTATTTAAAATTCGCTTGTTATGTAAATAAGCAGAATGGAATAAAAGTAATACAAAAAAGCAAACAAGGGGTCAAAAGACTTTATACATACTGTACATAACAGTATGTAAAAAGTGAGGGAGTACACAAGGAAGCGGTTTAAAGGATGACTTAGCTTTTTAAACAAAGGACTGCTATTGTTCACTACACAGATATTCTGTAATGGGTGTGGCAACACTGAACCAAGTGGCTATACCTGGTTTGAGTGTAGGACTTAGTGTGTGTCTGACAAACACACTGCACACACTATAGTTTCTTTATAATGACTGTCGCATCGCACCACAGGCCGGCTGAGAGCTTTTCTGAACACAATGCTGAAAGGGGTGGTGACAGCATGTGAACAGGAACCGTACACACCTTTTACAAGCTCTTACACAGAGCGGTTGCATTCATCAAAACTGTCGTTGAGTTGCAGCACCAAGTGATGAAACGTCTCTCTGGTCTGAACCACAGGTGAAGAGTTCAGTTACGGCATAAATCGACATAACATTAATCATTTAATGTGTCTAAAATGTGAAAAAAAAGTAAAAAAGTGTTAACAGACAAGAATAACACCAGGGATTTCTTTCTGACAGGTCGCCCTTCCCTCCTGAGTCTGTGGAAGCCCATTTGAGCCCCAGTAAAGAAAAAATAACGATCCTGTAAGTACAGGACCTAGCTCTACCCTAACTAAGGTCGACCGCCACTTCTAGTTCACCACATTACTAACCCATAATAGTTTAATCTTTACAATAAAACAAGTGTAAAAGAATCTATTGTGGTTTTACACGTTATTTCTTGACCAGGCACAGTAACTTCTGTTTTACAGTTTGATTTTCTGTACAGATTAAACAAACAAGACATAAGTGTTGATTTGTGAGCTTTAGACGTGTATTTTGCTATTGAGAGCCCGGGTCGCTGTTTCCCCTTCTTTCCTGTCTTTGTTCCAAGCTGCTGGATTCGACCTTATATTTAACATTATTGTACAGACATGAGACGATCTTCGTGTCTAACTCTCGGCAAGAAAGCCAATAAGTGTATTTCCTAAATTGTCAGACTATTCCTTTAAGTGTTAATTCAGTAAAGTTTTTTTTGTAGGTGAAGTCAGGTCATACATAACAGTGTGTGGGAACAGGATGAGCTGTGACTCCAACTAGGGTTATCTTTAGATCACAGAATAATTTGCTCAAATTTTGCAGTTTCATGACATTTGTGAGAGTGAATGTGACTTTTTCACAATGTTGTGTACTTTTCATGTCTAACTTGAGGTTTTTTAACCTTAGCTAACCTCCAACCCCTTCCTCATACCTAACCAGAACTCCAACGCTGAAACCAAACCTTACCATGAGGCTTTGTGATCTCTTTGGGGATTTTTTTTTTTTTCTTTTATTCTCTTGGGTCTAGACACATGCACACACACACACATAATGTTGAGTCATACTTAATATAATACAAACTTGATTCAAGTAAAACCTGAGTTGTTTGAGGATATAATTATCTCAGGGGGAGAGGTTGAGCAGGGGTGGGACACACACACACACACACACACACACACACATAAGGACACATGAGTCAATGATATATACATTATGATTGTGATATCTTATTTGTAAAAGGTGACTATGTGTTATTAATCCTCACCTTTTTTTAAGCTTTACCTAGAAATTGAGGTCATATATTTAAGCAGTGTGTGTGTGTGTGTGTTCGTATGTGTGTATTCCTGTGGGGCTGGGGGACGGTGATAAGTGAATCATATGTAGCAGCCAGTTTCATTCATAGTGTCTCAGGACATTCCCGACTATTTTCAGAAGTGAAAGGTGAAGTGAGGTATGATTGTGTGCTTATCAGCTGATTTCTGTTGAATCCTCCGCTCAGAGTTTTCTGTCCTTTAAACAAACACACACACACACACACACACATTACATTGACTTACATTCATTCCCTGGAGACTTACCCTAACCACTACTTGTCCCCACAACATTACTAATACCTGCTCCTCCCCCCCCAGAAATCAATTAAAAACCAACATCTCAAGAAAAAGACAGAAGAGAACAAGCAATAACCGGATGTTCTTTCAAAGACTGAACTTGACATTTGATGTGAGGAAGCCGCTGTGTTTTCAGTGGTCAGGATCAGTATTACTCCTTGTGCTGAATGCTATTAGCTTTTATAGACTATAAGCCTATCTAACAGATAAGACTGGTTGCTTGTGTCTTCTTGGACAAGACTTTCCCAAATTCCCAAGTTCCTAATAAACCAGCACTTATTAAGAAGTGATGTAGAAAAGCAGTTCCTGGAAGACTCATTAGTCACCAGTTTCCTTGGTTTCTTCAGGCTTCTCTTCTTCTATAAGATGCCTCTTCCCACCAGCACTTGCTCTTGGGATATCTCAAAATTCACAGAATAATGTTGTTGTTTCCAGTTTTTGTGCTAAGCACACCCAACTGGCGGGCGGCAGTAGCCTTTTAAGTCTTTTTTAAGGACTTTTTTCACTCCACAAGGGAGTGAAGAAGAGAATGAATCGTCCCAAATGTCAAACTTTTGCTTTACTTTTAGGGTCACCTCAATTAATTCCAGAAAATATTAAAAGGTACCTCGTGGAGCTTTTGGCCAGTAATGGCACTTTGTATTGTAGCAATATGCCAGCAAAAGGTAGAAAAGAAGACATCTAGCCAATGTGAACATGAATGTAAAGAAGTTACAAAAGTTAGTTACAAAAGTTACAAAAGATACAAAAACTGAGCTTCACAAATATTTTTATATGGAAGAAAAGAATTCAATATGTCTGCCAGGCCTCAAAGAAACTCACAATGTGTTTTAAGTTTGTTTTTCAAAGAACTTCTGTCCACAGCAGATGTTTATGAAGTGCCATCAAGTTTTAAAATCTTCATCAGTCATCACTCAGGTGTACAGACCTCAACACAACAACACTGCAGACAAATCTGCTACAGTCAAAACGTAAGCACACAGAAAACACACACAATCACACACACATTTTAATATGGTCGCAGTACCAGGAACCCATTCACATGTTTACGCACACACAACCAGACTTCCCTGAAGAGAGGAACCGCGATAAAAGCAACACATACAGACCACAAGGTGACTGAGGGCTCATGCAGCAGCCACAGCAGCATAACGCAAGGAAGAAAGTGCAAAGGCATCGTCATGATCTTAACCTTCCGCCCGTCACACACACACACACACAGACATATGAATTCCAGTCAGAAGCAAATATATAATGTCTACACTTTACTTTAAAAAAACGTTCAAAGTTATCACCTGGCTGTAGAATCGCAGTGTAGGAAGCAACACATTTTCTGGTACAGAAATGCTAGATGGATCTTTATGCTCAGTGTAGATCAGGGTTTTACTGCTTTTTCTGACAAACTTTTAGACTCAAAAAATTGTATAGACAATACAAAATATTGAGACTATTGAGATTTTTTTTTTTTTTTAAATAAAATTGCATCAAACAATATCAATACCAGCCTTGCGAATCTTCTGTGAACAAAATCAGTGAAAGATTTCACACAATCTAATGTAATGCGCGTGTGTTTCCTATGGTTGGCAGTTCTTTTCTAATTATTTCTGTGGTTTTCTTGCTCAAAGACTGAGGAGTGGAGAACCTCGCCTGATGTTACTACCAGAGTGTGATTCTGTGAAGAGAGAGAGAAAGAGAAAAAAAAATATCACGAGCAAGAGCAAGAATGAGCACGATCCTCCAACCGGAAGAGATAAACACAATAACAAGACGCATGCAGCAGCCTCACTGTTGTTAAGTAGAATAATTTATTGCAGTTCTTTATTTATTCCTCTGTTTCAGTTCATTAACAATAATTACAGGTTTAAAAGCCAAAAGCATTTACAGAGCATACAAACATATTACATACACACACTACAATCTGAGATTTAATAAAGGAAGCTCGTCATGGCATGTTTGGATAGAGGTTGCCAATGGTTACAGGCAACCTGCTGCCATGTTGTCTGCAAACATGGCAGCAGGTTCCTTCGAACCATCAGTAGCTGCTCTACAAATTGTGCCAAGCCTCTTCAGCACGTCAGTGATCATCACTATCATTCTTCTGCTATTTACAGTAGCAAGATGGAAATACTAAGAGACTGACTCAAAAATAAGAGTATTGCTCTGAATTTCTCCTTTATAAACTTGCTGATGACTGTACAGAGTTAAAAAATAAGAATGATCGAGCATTAAGACTTTAGCTTTATGATAATGGCACAGAAAAGAGGAGCGTGAGCTGGAAAGCAAAGGCGCAAGAGAAAAGAGGGAGAAAAGGTTACTAAAGGGTTAAAAAGGGTGAGGAGACAGGAAGAAAATATGTTTCAAGAATCCATGACTGTGCTTTGTTCCTAAGAGTTACAAATCAAGTCATGAATTAAAGATAAAATACACTGATCCCATTCAAATTGATCAAACAACACAACTGTTTGGAGACATAAGTTGTCTGTTACATTCATCTCTCCCCTCACTGGTTAGCTCTTAAGATTATTGCAGTAGTAAAGCTTTATTCAGCTGATTAAAGCGGAGGGGGGGGGGGGGGGGGGCTAGGAAGGGTTTTCCCCTAGACACTGACCTCAGAGCAGCATCTGAAGAAATCGTAACGTTTTTTTTTTACAAGAGTGCTTTTGTTTCTCGTGGTTATTTTTTGCAATTTTTCCAGGCTTCAAAGAAAGCTGTACGCCCAACTTTGGGATGACAATACGACCCAAACACTTTGTTTTAGGTGGGTATCATCCACATTATAAAGTTTTTTTTACAACATTCTCAGCTCCATTTTTCAAATTATAGAGAAGATGCTCTCAGTCACTGGACTGTTGGGAGCATTTATCTATTTAAACCCATTCCCAGAATAAAACTGAGCTCAGGTTAGCGCCTGAGAGGCAACCAGCAGATACATTCAACCCAGTGTTGTTGTGGTGGCGATGTGCTGACCTGAAGAAACAGATGTCATTTCACTTGTCTAACATCACTTATATCTATTCTACTGCATCGATCTATGAGGCTGTCGGAGTTTGATTTAATCAAGCAAATTAACTTTGAATCTACTTTTTTCTAAATATATCAAATAATACTTAACTTTTTAAAGCAGAAGAACACCTGTGTTGCTACAGACTGAAATGGTTTTTGTAGAGATAGAATTAAATCATGCATGAATGAACTGAGATACTCTGTAAATGATTGACTACTACTCAGCGAACGGCCATCCATTATGTATAACTACTGGCTCATTCAGCCCTTTCACATAATTTATTCTGTCATTCAGGTCGCTGATTAGTAAATCACCTCTGAGAATAACCACAAATGATCTTATCCCTGTAAAGCTATGAACTGCAGTGTGGATGTGGGAAGGAAGTTAGTGATCTGGAATGGAAGTTAAAATAAAAGCCAATCCAACGAGGTCAAAGTTTTTAGATTACTGTTGCATATCTGAAAAAAATGCTTGGTTCCACAGTTCCACTCAAGCAACCCGTCCGAACGTGTCAGCCCAAGAAATTAACAATGATGCAAAAATCCGCTGTGTGCTGGCTGTGATGACAATCAAAAAACTGCTTTCACACACCACATCTTGCATCCCAAGATGAATTACTATGTTCGTGTATGTTTACTAGCAGGGCACAACACTTGAAAAGATTAGGTGTGAGCTACAACGTCACGTTAACGTCAAATGAGTGTTTACAGTATGAGACCTGCTCCCTCCTTGCCTAAAATGCTGCAGATTATTTAATACATTTTCTATAACAGACACCAATTACTAAATGGGAAATGAATGGATCATTACTTTACATGTGGAACAATAAGAACTAAACAAAATGTAGAACACAAAAACAATCATGGTGGCTGAATCCTCTGAGCCCATACACAACCCGACACACACACACACACACACACCTACCCGGAGGCAGTTCTAGGTGGCAGTGACTGCTAACGGGTCTGACATGCAGTGCTTAAAAGGCAAGTGCAGCTGTGTGTAAGCATAGAAGTGACCATAAAAAGAAAAAAAGTTAGTGGTGAACTGTTGAACCGTGAACATTAGACACAAAAAAAGAACAGGTCTTTTAAAACCTCACAAGTGGATAAACAGATCACAGCAGCAGCGTGTGGCACATGTATGTGTGTGTGTGTGTGTGTGTGTGTGTGTGTGTGTGTGTGCACGTGCGTCTTTGAGCTGACAAACAATTGATCAGTATGAGTAAAAAACGTTGCTGGTTGTGCGCCCTTACACACGCTTGCTAAAAACACCACCGGGCACACTCAAGTGCACAGAAACCCAAATGTGCTTTAAGCCCTCCGTGAGTTGGACCAGTGTCTGTCGTCCTATTCTCTCTGTGAGTAAAAAGAGTCTTTCTTCATGTGCAAACACAAACGATGAGATGCCTCCAAAAGCCCCTTACACTAGTCACATCACACACTAACTACAGGTCGCAACATGAAAATATACTGCAGCCAAGCTGGATAGTTTAACTATCACACTTCACTGTCCTCTGTGTGTGAGAGAGAAGAGTTTAAGTGCATGAACATGAATGTGTGTGTTGTTTAATCCAGTTCAGGGGAGTCTGGTGTTTCAGTGTGTATCTCTGCCTCTTCTGCCGTTGTGTCAGCTCTTTCTTGCAGCTCTGCCGCACAGTGTTGGCCCGTGTTCATCTTTAGAGGTGTGTCTCCTTCTGGCTCCTCTGGAGCCTCTTCATTGTGTGTGACCAACTCCGTCGTGGTGGTTTCCTCTCTTCCCGTCACATCTGTCTCCGTCTCATCCATCGGCGACCCCTCTCCCCCTTGCAGCACCTCCTCTTTTCTTTGCTCTCCTTTCCTATCCCTCTCTTTCTGTTCGTCGTCCTCCACCTCCTCCTCCTCTGCGATGGTGGTGTCCGGTCTCTGGAGGGAGTGCGTCGCAGGAGCGTGGCTGGCGCAGGGGTGCAGGTGCGGTGAGTCAGAGGGCGGCAGCAGTGTGAGCGACTCGACGCTGAGGGTGTCAGTGTTGTTGTCGGTGAGGAGGGAGATGGTGGGCTGGGACGCTGGGGTGAGGCTCGGGGCCAGGGCTGCAGGTGTGACTGGGGCCGAGGGAGTAGAGGCGACATGTTTTACTTCTCCAGCTCCTCCTTCCCCTTCTCCGCCAGAGGAGGAGGGTGGGGTGTGCTCCAAAAATGTACCATCATCTAGAGGACAGCAGAGGAGAGAGTGAAGCAAGTGAGCTCAGAGGAAGACACATTTTTTAGGATTCTCACAGTGGCCCTGGTGTGTTTTCTTTAATAAAGCCTTCAAAAAGTCCTTGCCTTGCTTTGTTAATGTTGTTATGTACAAAAGGGGTAGTGTTGCTTCAAATGAAATGTATTGAGAGAAAACAGACTAAATGTACTGTCAGGCAAGTGTAAAACAAGTTACAGAATAAATTCTGTAACACCTCAAGTGAGTGAAATTCTGCAATATTCTCTAAATCCAGCAGATCATTTAATTTCAGAAAATCCTTTGTCTAGAACATTTTATGATAGAATCCATAACCAGTAGGAAGCTGAAACCCCCAGGATTTGCACATGAACATAGACACACACACACAGGAGAATTTTATGCAGTTAAGACAGATCACACACATGCATTTGGACGGACACAGGAAGACTGGGGATTGAGCAGCACAGCGCAGTGTGCTCACCAAATACCTCCTTTTGTTTTTCGTTGTTTATAGAGTAAATTACAAGTAGATGTCTTCTAATAAGACTGCGATGGTTTTAAGTGTTTCATTAGAGCAGAAAAAAGAGGTACAGGGTGACACAGTGCACAAGAAGGTGATATGAGTAGCAGCAGCTACGGCAGTGGTATTAGTGGTTTAACGGTAACAGCATAGTTTGTGTGGGCAGAACTACAATATAAACGATGTACTACATAGTAAACTACTATGTAAGCATACTTACATTGTAAGAGTGTAATGGTGCAGAATGGAAGATACAACAAAACTGTTTTACAATAATCAATGTCAGATCTACAAAATTAGAACAAACCACTGTATGACAGGTCACAAGTGAATAAAATAATCCAGACAATTTTACTCATGCAGCAGAAAAGATCTGAAAACAAAAGATGCCTTTTTTAGTCATAAAGCTAAAGCTTTTTTTATGGTCTGTTTTCCATACAGGAAAATCAGCTGCTGTTATGAAACCATTCAGCCAGTGTATGAAACACTTACTGTCTCTACACATAGACTCAGTACCAAAGAACAGAGCCTGAACAGATAAAGCACTGGAGTGAGGTACAACACTCTTATGGCAGAGTATTCCTAGAAGTGATGTGCCTCACCAACGCCTGACAGCTTACACGCAACATTCAACCCTCTTAAAGTCTCATTTGTCTTAAACTTCTCTGGTATGCAGTTCAAATGAGTTCACTTGACTTAAGGTGAAACTGACTGCTCACAATAAAACACCTTAATAAATAATCCATAGAAGGAATCTACTGAGGTATAGGGCACCTCTGTAAACAGGTACTCTGCAGGGCAGAATGGGATTATTTACATTCACAAGCAAACACCACACGCTGTGCTCCTGTGTGACAGAGGCAGACACTTAATGTAACCCGTGTGTCCCTCAGATACTTCTGACATACCAACAACGCAACTGAAACCTGCAAAAACTATTGTGGTTTTTGTGCTTTACGTTGCTTTACGTACTGTATGTACTGCCATTACAACCAATACTATAAGTGTGTAAAGGAGGTTTGTGTGTGCTGTATAGTGCAGATATACTGTGTTAACCACACCTCAGCTCCAAAAAGAGTCTAACTTCATAACAATGTTATTCTGTTACAAATAAGTCTCTTTTTGCTTCTAAGTTATGACTTTCCCAAAATTTCTGATTGACATTAAAGTCGAGAATTTTCGTATTATAATGTCCCATATGTGCTTCTTTATGTGTGTGTGTTTATGTATGTATGGAAGGTGGATGTACTGCGTGTGAGCTACCTGTGGGGCTCTGAGCTGATATAGTGCTCGCAGTAACAGAGTCACATCTTCCTGTGCTCCCACTCCCACTGGAGGGAGGCGAGGGGGAGGAGAGGGGCGAGGGACTGTGTTGCGACACACACTGAGCCACTGCAAAACCTGGAGATGGCGCACATGAACATAGACACACACGCACAGACATACACGCATGTGTTACTATGGCTGGGAAGTTATTTTAACCTGACCATATCTAGCCCTAACATCCTCATTTCAGATGATGAATGTTGCCTTTCAATTCTTTTAGCCATTATGTACAAGAAAAGACAGTTAAGAGTCTGAATTATTGTGTGGCACACAGTATATACACATAAATCATGTATGTAAGACTTTTGTCAGGTGCAGTTCTTTGCAAATGTTTATGTGGGTTCTTAAATTTGTCTATTCCTGAGAGTGACCAACTTAAAATGTATTTAAACTACCTAACTGTAATTTACCACAAAACACATGAATATTAATCAAGATAACCTGCCCTGTATGTGAAAACACGTTGACTTTTGTTCACCTTTAAAGCGGCCATAAAGACATTTCAATAAATGTTGACTCAAATAGAAGCTTTTTATCATTTTCACAGTGATGAGGCAAAGAGGCCTATTCAGGACCTGCAGCAGATACTATAAAACCTGTGAAAAGGATTTAGAAGGAACAGACAAGGCAAGGCAACAAAAGTGAACCAAAAATAAAACTACAGCAAATGGTATTTAACATAAAAGGAAATACATTAATTTAAAAAATGAAATCGAGGTCAGGGGGAGTTTTTAGCTGTATTCTCAGGAGTTATATTTCTACACAAAGCCTCTAATCTCCTGATAGAAAGAAGATTGGCTTAGTGTTACAATTTTACCAGAAAGACCAACTGTAACCACAAACACATTTCAACAGCTAAGATACTATCAGCATTTGGTATTACGGTCAGGCAACTTTCAGAAAAAAGTTTTCTCTAAGACTCGAAAAGAAAGGTCTTCATAAAATTACCTGATGTTTATTATTGATTATTATAATAACCCTCATTAAGTATTTAGTGTGTGTGTGAGTTTACTGCCATTGTTTTATAAGGTTTGCATGAGCATTTAGATCTAGATTTTAGTGTCTACTATGTCTAGATTTAAAGCCAAGAAAAATGAGATGAGTTTCTGGATCTCTGGAGTAGTGTACAGGTTACAGCAGTATGTGTAGGCGGTGGACCCTGGTCATCTGTGCGTCACCTGGTACTTTATCGACGGAGGCGAAGACCGATCTATTTGCCGTGGGGTCGATGGGTGCCCGTCTCGACTGCTCGTAGAAGCGGAAAGGCAGGGCGCTGGGTGAAGCGTTGGCTGTCTGACCGAAACCCAACACCTCCGTCGCACTGGGCTGCACTGGCAGGTCCAAAAGAGCTGCATACAGAGGAAGCACAGTGTTTAGGCAGAAATAAACAAAGCACCATTATACCATTGTGACGTAATGTGAAATTTCACAGAAAGGTGTCTGCCTTATGTCACAGAAAGGGACTAAAGTCAAACTTAGAGAGAGCATGTCTAGCTGGGAAAAAATTTTCAAGAATTAGACTATGGGCAGGGGAAGTACAAGTGACTGATGGGTAAATCCATCTGTATTTACAGTAGAGAAGGATTTTTGTGTGAATGCACATCCAGAAGGACCAGCAATGTTGGGCAGTGAATGAAATATGCATGGGTACATATTTACAAAATAATTTAGATATTCACAAAAAGTAGTAGAACTTTCAGATAATCAACATTAGTTGTGGTTGAAAAATGTGACTTACATGGGTGACAAAAGTGAAAGAGAAATAAACAGATGTGAAACTGACAACTAAAGGAAATGCAGGATGTTTTGGTTAGTAATTGTTAAGTTACTGATTAATAAGAATTAAAAGAAGGAGGAAGTAATACACTCTCTGATTCAGGGAAATGGCTGATACTATAGAGCCTTTACTTCTGTTGAGAGTAGTTTCACTTTTACTAAATTCAGTAAAGTAAATAGTTGACATATAGGCTATATTGTTTTTTTTTTTATCTAAGTGTGCTTAATCATTTTGTTGAGGAAGTTAAAGCCTAACTAAAGATTATCTAGAAGCACTGCTAGCTGTTAAGCTGTGGTTATACATATATTATTATTATATTTAATATTACCACGTATTGGTGTCTAGATTTGATTTTTTTTCATTGTCAGATTTTCAGTGTTGTGTACTTCTGTTTTTATGTGTTCTAGTTTCACTCATGGCTTTCTGCGTATCTCATGTGATTTCTTGTAGAAACTACTGTGCTGTACTTTTAAAGTAGCTTCTGAAACACATTCAGCCTCTGTATGAAAAAGGGCAGCCCCCCAGCTGTCCTGTGCACACAAGAAAGGGTCATTTTGACTGTTTGGTGAGGGCAAAAAGGCTTAAAATGCTTCCTGTTTACTCACCTGCTATCCTCTGCATCTTCATGCGTCGGGCCTGGATGCGACCCTTGGCCAGCCTCTGCTTGGCGATGATGCAGCGGATGTGGTCGGCGAAGATGAAATTGGCCTGCAGGATGGGCAGGGGCTTGGCATGGGGGTTGGAGCTGGGCTTATGGATGACGATATTCAACGCTCTGCTGTCGTCCTCAACTCCGGACACCTGCATGTCCTGTTGAGAGAGGGAGGAACAAAGAGTTGGGGAGACATTAGAGAGATTAAACAGCAAGAGAGGGAGATTGAAAGAAACGGTAAAGAAATAGGAAAACAGAGAAAGTGGGACTGAAAAGGTAAATAAGAAGAAAACAGTAGGACAAAGAAGTAAAGACCGTCAAAAAAAAAAGAATAAACAAATGCAAAAAATATGTAGAATGAGGGATACAAATGTAGAGAAAAAAAGGACATGCACTTTGACTTTAGTTATAGTCACAAGTTCAGACCCCAAAACATGATGGTGAACATGACATTCATAAAATAGAAAAAGGAAGGAAACCTATTATATAGTTTCGAAATAAGCAGGAAACACATTGTCACAGTAGCACTTTAAGTATATTAGTTTAACCAGAGTATACTCCTCATATTCTGCAAAATTCTATATCAATTCAACTTATCTGAGGCCATACTAACATTGCAAAATACATTTTAACCGGTCACAGCATGACTAAACATGGTTACTACTGAATACCCAGAAATGACAGTAAAGCATGTTATTGAGAAACAAGGAAAGAATTTTAAAAAGAAACAATATTGTAAGCTGTAAATAAATATGTTGAGTAAGAAACAGGGGAGACTTAATGAATTAGAAATAAAAACAGAAGGAAATTAAAAAACAACAACAAAAAAAGCATATTTGTAAGGCAAATCAATGGTGTTAATGAGGAAACATCGTATTTAGTCTTTAGCACAAAAGATACATCCACACACAACTTTTCTCTTACTTGCAGTAGGCCGGCAAACTTGACTACACCCCATCCAAGTCGTTTGGTTTCTGGTTCGACGAGACTCATCTGGTACACATCTACAGCTAGGAACCTCTGGGCCTGGCCGCCATCTTTACTAACCACCATGCAAGCTATCAGGTCACTGTTATCTGAAAAAGACCATAGACATGACAGTCAATGTATTACTATGCAATTCAGGTTGAGGTATATCTGAATAGGGGCCTCAGATCCGTCTGTGATTACAATTCATCCTCAGGGGACATGAATGTCTGTACAAAATTTCATGACAATCCATCCAATAGTTGTAACATTTGAGACATTTCACTCAAAACCAGAAATTTGAACCTCATGGTGGCACTATAGAGACAGTCAGGGGACCATTGAAGTCAATAGGATTCATCCTCTGGGGATCAAAAATAATATAGCTGAGCTGACTGTGTGGAGAATTACATTTTCTAAAGAGGTTTTAGCTCTATGACAGACATGTCCACTGCTGTTGCAGTAAAGTATCCTGCACAGCATACATAAAATTTGTAATGGACATACAGTGGGCAGTACTGTAGACATGGAACGACCATCACTTTCTTCGTAAGCTACGTAAGCATTTAGATGAAAGAGTTTTTATGTGAAAAGTCTCTTGTTGAGGTGTAATTGTTTTAACCAATGTTGTTGGATAATCCAGATTAGAAATACTACATTTCCTAGTAAAAAGTAACACCAAAATGTTACATAAATGATACACACAAAAAAACACAGTCAATGATGGTTATTTCACTGGAACATACCTAATTACTAATGTCAAACCACATAAAATGAGGACACTACTACTAGCCTACTTCTTTTTTATGTTACAAATTAATACAATGATTCATCTTCTTAAGAAAACCAAAGTAAAATATGAAGGGCCAATATAAATAAAAAATCCTACTTCCTAAAACTGTAACTTTATCTTAAGACCAGATGTTACTTTGTGTCCACACTAACGCATAGTATATACATATTGACAGAGCAGGCAGAAAGAAGCACCTAGTCAAAACAGACAGACTGCTACACACACTTAAAAGGACAAAGAAGACACTTTACTCCCACATGTCTAGGAGGACGGTAAACCCACATCTCAGAAGCTTCACTTCAGTTTACCACAAACCTACTCAGAAACAAACATTAACCATGGAATTAATGATGGCCTGATTTGACACCACTGGTTTTGGTTTAAATATCACCCACCCTCCCAGGCTCTAAATGTAAACTAGTAACACCACACTGACTTACAATCCCCCAATGAACTTCTCTTTCACAGTCTCACTCATGTTTGTTCCACTTTGTAATATTCATGCTCTTTGGTTCCTTGATTTCAATTCTCAAGAATCCTGACCAATTCATCTTCAAACTGGCTATGACTAATGTTATATGTGAGAAACTGGTTGGATCCATGTCCTTGAGAACACTTGGGTTTTTGTTCATTTACATAACCCTTTCAGTACAGTAGTATGTTTGCTCTTAGGGAACTGCTAGACTATTTTTACATTATTTTCACTACTTTTGGTGTTTTTCTCACAGTCAGACAGTTGAACACACGGTGGCTTGTACTGTAAACCATAAATGTGGCCTTCTGGTTAAGTGACTTTCTCTCTAACAAATATTAAAAGATTAACGGTTATTACCAGGAACCTGACTTCACTTACTGAATCAGTGAGCAGTGAAAAGTACCTGCAGCTGGAGAGGTAGTCCCCGATTTACTATGGCAGCAAAGGGACGCTAACAGCCAAATGGTCAGAGAAATTAGGGGGAAGTCTGAGAGCTTGAATCCCCAGACCAGCTGGGAAAAAACCCAGCCACCCCCAACTTCTACTTAACTTTTGACTACAGAAGGCTGGGGTGGGTCAACTTGCTTTGTCAAAAGGCTAAAAAAATATGGGAAATTCAATAGACAAGTTGATTCTATCCAGTAGCTATTTTTGGGATCATTGAAACAGTGACGGTTTCAACCACTGAATTTCTTTTCAAAGTACTTTCAAACAAACTGCAGGGAAGCACCTTTCTATGAAAGATTTGGTTTCATGAGGTAGAGAATATTTCCTTATTTTAGTCAAGTGATTTTTTTAGATTCTCTCCTCTTCCTAGAATAAGGAAGCGAAGAACAAACGGAATATTGGTGCTTAAGCAAATTAAATAGGACTAAAGTCTATTGTTGACATTGTGTGCTTCCTTATATATCCAGGCCAGTTTTTCCCAGTTTACATGTTAATGATGCTATTTATTGCAAACGTTTTCAATTCTTCAGAAATGTGGTTCTTTTATTCAGTTTTTCTGACTAGAACAATCTCTGTTCTCCCTTTTTTAACTACAACTGAAGTACCATTCAGCAAGTATTCCCCTGAGATATCAAGTGCCCCTACTCAAGCTGCTAGGTTGTACAAACATTACTGAAGGTAGACAATGGAGTGACTGTATTCACTGGTGTGAGGGGGAAAAAAAAAACACGTGTTTAGTTTCAAGCCTCACATCTCTTGTGGATTTTACTCAAGAGATAACTGGTCACACTTGATCATGTTCATAAGAAAAATATTTAACACATAAAATCAGAGGGAAATTCTTCAAAAGTTACTTTTTGAACAATTGTAACAATGTGTCTTTCAACTACTTACAAGGATAAAAAAACAAAACAAAAATGTCCAAGGATGTCCAAGGAGGTGTTAATAATTGTATAAAGACACTCCAAAATTAGTTTTACTTTGTAATAAAATCAATAAAACAAGAAACTCCACAGCAAACTTCAGAACTTCCATGTTAAACAGTATTATTGTGAATATCGTCTCTGCATGTTCCTTTGAGTCACACATGTGTGCAACCAGGACTTCCTCAAGCACACGTTCACACTTCTTTTCCTGTTTATGGGAATGCAACATGACCTTCCACTTGCAAAACATCTCTGCAACCACTGACACAACATACAGGTACAGACAGACATCAGAAATTATTCTGTAATTCAAACGTTATCAGTGGAAATGTAGGTGGTGGAAGTCTGATGGTCAGAAAAAGGAGTTTGTGGGTGGAAGGTTGCAGGTTTAAATCCCCCAACTCACGAGGAAAAACCCTCCTGCCCCCGCCCACAATTACTTTGTAAGAGTGTGTTCTTAGTCAACCTCATTGCTTAAATGAAAGTGACAGTGACTTAGTAAAAAAAATTTTTTTCATAAATGGGTGGATTTAAATACAAGACAGATAGTCATGATAACCAAACAGAGATCGTTTAAAACGATCTTTTCAAGTGACAGAAAATTACTAGAAGCCAAGTCACACCTGATATGATAGCTCTTAAAGGCCATCTAAATATGCCAACACTCTTTCGACTGGCATTTGGAAATCATGAAAACAGTCACATTTCAACCACTGAATTAGAGTTAAAAGTAAGGGGAGATATTTGTTTTCTGTAGGCATGTTTCCATCCATTTGTCAGCTGTCATTCATCAGGCCACTTTTATCAGGTTAACATCAATAATTGTTCAACAAATGTGTTTCCAAAAAGTACCGAAACTGCAGCTCAGTCATCACAGATGATATGATAACTCTTAAAGGCTAGATCTACCTAATTTGCCACAGACGGTAGTCATCACTACTACGTAAACAATCCAGTGGAATTTACAATGAAGTCTTCTCTTTATGTAAAATTCTAAGAAGTGATTTTAACGGTACACCTCCACCACTTTAATCATTTGAAATCACAAATAAGATTAAATATATGATGTAGGTAAGAAAAAAAACAACAGACACGACATTTTACTTGTACAGTGCTGCAAGAAATATCTTTTTTTCTTTTAAGTTTGGGATTTTCTTAAATTTTTATCCTTAGCTATAATGAATTTGTAGTGAACCTCACTTTCTTTCTGAGATGCTTATGAAAATAAAGTTTAAATAAAAATGAGGGAATAGGCTCATTTCAAATAAGAAAGGTGGACTCAACGGCATGAAAAAAATGCTATATATACTCTATTCTGTCATTTTGATTATGTTACTTATACTTAAATGATTAAGTTGTACAGGGTAGTAATAAAGAAACTATAACAGTAATATGTTTGAAGTATATGTCAAACATGTCATCTACCCCTGGATAATCTATACCAACAGTACCACATCATCTATGCCAACAGTTTGTTAAGTTGAGGTAGAGATGCATACCCAAAAGAAAATGCTCCTTGTCTGAAGGAGAAACACACTTACTTTTAATCATTTTGATATCAGTATGCCCAGCTGCATGTAAACAGGAATATGAAGGGACTGTTTAATTTCATTACCCCTGTAAACAGCTTAGTAGGGATTTTGTCTTTTTTGGAATAAGGGTAAAAAATGGAATATTCTGTGCATGTAAAAGTAGTTCATGATTCAGAGTCACCAGTTCATCTATTCTGCTCATCTTTGGAATTGTGATTGAAAATGTGAGTGATTTGTACTAACTTAATTCCACAGATTCAGAGACTAAGCAGAAGACAGTGTGGCTGTTTATTCCACTGCTCTTGGGTGGTCAACAGCATTTGGATGAGTCACACAATAACATAGAAGGGTTGAATAATAGTGTTATGAAGGAAAATATAAAATGTCGATTGAACGTCCTTCATCTGTGTCCAACAAATCATTTTACAAGATGATTATTTGAAAGAATTGTAGCATAACACTCAGTAAACAACAAATAGTAGTTATGATTATATTTTAATCAAAGCCAGTAGATATTTTGAAGCACTATTTCATCTTCATACTGGTTATTGTTGCGGTCGTGTTGGTTCTTCCATTTGTCAAAGGATTTGTTGATAAAAGTAATACAGAGATAAAAAATAAAAGCCAGGCTTATCCCTTGGTATACTAGTACCCTAGTACAGCCCATGTGTGAGACACACACCTCAACAAGTTACTAAGTAGGTATCTGAGCCTCAGCCTATCCTTAGTTACAGAGAGGTGGAGTGCTGTGAGGTTGTGATGGTGGGATGTAGCATATTTAAATCTGTATTGTCAAAGGTAGTCACAACTTCAGTACGACACATGGAGGAGTAACAAACGCATGCAAGCACAGATCATCATCAAAAAAAAAAAAAAAAAAATGCACAGATTTGCAAAGTTTGTGCACTGAGTGTGCATGACAGTATCATCACTCCTGTTCACATTATTATGCACATGTACTTGTGACATCCTGCAAGGCTGAGCTAACCATGTGCAAGTTTCCATAACATTGTCTACACACCTGTGTACAGTAAAAAAAGATTGTTCAGGTTATCTCAATGTGCGGGAAGCAGAAGCACAGATACTTGTGACGGTGCCTGTATGCTCGTCTCTGTGTTGTTGTGGTTGTGAATGTTTGCATGTGCACATGTGTAGAGAATGTGAATGTGGTAGATAGAGAATTACTGATGTGTTTCAGATATTTATGCTGATTGATGGAATTTGTGGAAAATTGTAATCTGTGGGGGTTAAACTTGTTTTTTTCCTGTTCTTGTAGTTAGGGAGACAAATGTCTGCAATTTTCTTTCCTTGGCCTTCTTAGTTTATAGTTTTATTGCACTAATTATACTTAATTTTGTATTTTATGGCATCTTTGACCACCCTTAAGTTTGACTCTATTTGCCAAAAGTGTAAAAGTGATAAATAAATAAGCACATCAGCTGACCTGTATCCTGTGGCCTGGTTTTGTACAATATACAGTATGTCTCAGTTTCTGTGTGTGTGTCTTACTGAGGTCTAAGACATCATCTGTTTTGATAAGGTCTTCAGGTCTGGTCAGAGGCAGCTGCGTCTCAGGTTCTCCCTGAAGTTGAAGCGATAAGGACCGCAACATGAAGAACACACGGATCGCCTGTAGAGAGAGAAGAGAGGTCCCACACAAACACATCCACAAACAGTTATATGTTATGTTAAATCATCCTTCCTGTCTGAAACTGACAGTTACAAAAAATCCTATTAGATTAACAATAGGTGAGACCTCAACATCAATCATATAATCTTTTTATCACTGGCACAATCAGGCTAACCCATTTTATCTTTCATGTGAACTTTGGAGTGCTGCCATTCTGGTGTCATGTGTTTGTAGCAAGGTTGCTGTTGTTGGCAAAGTACAAAACCAAAAGAATGTAACACGAGGTACACCTGTGTGAGTATCAGTGCGGGTGTGTTTGTGTGTGGACGCACCCTGCGTGTCTTCTCCACGTCTCCACAGGGCAATCTCTTGACGAAGTCGATGCCAGTCAGAGGGGTACCGGTGGGTGGTAGCAGTATTGATGCGTCCATCATTAGATACTCCACATTTAGTGGTTTACTCTGCGGAATACACACGTGCATGAGTACAGACAAGCCCATGTACAGCACCCATACAGACATTAGCAACATCAAGAATATATTTGTAAGTCCAGGCAAATCATTGTTTCATTTTCATGGAGAAAAAAACAAAAACAAAAGTGACATTAAATGAAGGCCAACTAACCGTCATGCTCCTGTATTCATCTTCAAACATGTCCAGAAAGATCTCCTCGCCCTGTGATGACATAAAATTGGAAACCAGTTAAAAATAAGTCAGAGAATGTGTGGAAAATTGATGGACAAAACATCTACCGTGAATATGGATTTGGATGCACTTTCATGTTGAGTTTCACCGCCTTTTTGCATTAAACTCAGCTGTCAAAAGGCCAAATGCATTCACACAATAAGGTGTATGCACAGAAGTAGAAATAAGGAAATACATCTCTAATTAGACAGCTCTTTGTGCACACTGTTCTGAATTATAAATACATCTCACTTATCATGCATTCCAGTAGAGATACAGAGACATAGAGAGAAAACATGGAAATTGAGATATGATATACAACAAAAGGTCCCCCTAAGGCCACTGTGGAAATATACACACTCTCATGACACTTACTTTCTTACTGACAGTTTTTTTTTCTTTGGGGACAATGCTGTACATGTTCATGGTCATATTTCTGGAGCGTGGCAGCTTCCCAGTGTAACCACGTTCTTCTACTGTTGCACACAACAGACTAGTGACTGAACTAAACAAGGACTGTGCCTGATCTCGGGATATTGAACTGATGCAAGCCCATTCTTACAAACATGATACTACCAGAGCTGTGTACAAATCCTGCTTATTTGTTGTGTGTTCAAGCAACAAACCCGTATAAATGGTGAAGGGAGTGGGAGGTGAATTTTTGAATTACATCCAATCAACAAAATGATGTTGTGAACCAAAAACAGGAAATACTGGACAAATAAGTTGTTTGGACCTACGCAGTTGAGCGCGTACATCTACAGTTCAGTGACTGTGAACCACTCTGATATGACTACGCTAAAATTTCACTTGTCGTTCAAGGGAAAATGAGAATTACCACAGCTAAAAGCAACAGAAATAAATATTTTCAATAGAATAAAATACCATCAAAATAAATGTACTGCTAATCAAGGTAAATGTGTTTTACTGCTTCACTGTGACTCTGATAAATATTTTTGTATAATCTAGATGTTTGACAGTAAACATTAGTTTAGCATGTTAAGCTTTCATTTTAACTTACTGGGTGTACCGGTTTTGAACAAAAAGCTAGTACACAAGAGAGCAACCACTAGTCCTAAGTAATGCGCATTTTTTTTCCCATCAGGAAGCCTTTTTCTATGGTTATGTTAGGAGTCAGCGCATTGATCACAGCAATTTCTTCCCTGAATACTGAAATATAACTTTTTCTGCCTCTCCAGGCCTTGATGGCTGAATTGCAAAAGATCAGTTAAACCAAACTCCTGTGACTGATACCGAAACTAATTATCCAAAGAAACTCAAAGAGAAACAGAAAACATTGTCTGCACTGAACACTTTTAGCCAATGTGTGTGTTATGTGACATTGTATAGTATACATGGGAAATACTTTTGGTTTTACCTATTCCATCTTCAGGGAAATGGTTCAGTTCTAATAAGTGGATACATGTATAAATGTCAGACCAACAAGTCTGAACAGGAAGATTGTGATTCAGCATTTGCTGTAACTAGGCTCCTAAGAACTGGTTGTAAAGGTTTGGCATAGCAGATCTTTTGTTTGCAAGTGTGGTTCTTTTTTTCCCTTTCGTTTTTGTCTTTGTTATGCTCCCTTAATTATTGTTTTTCTGTCCGTTGCCCGTCCCAGTAGCCGTCTCTGTCTGAGCAGCAGAAAGTTTTCAGCAGAAATCCTGCTGTGCTACAACTGTTGGCAATAGTGGAATGCAAAATATTTTCCATCATTTATTAGACAATGACAGTCTGCTTGTCTAAGTGTGTGTTTTCAGCTATCAGTTGTCCCTTAAATTGTCCGTCTTTACACTTTTTTTGTGTTTATACAGCATATGTGTTGGTAAATAGGAGTGAAGCACTTATTATTATTATTATTATTATTATTATTATTATTATTATTATGTACACTCACCTTGTAGAATCTCCGGAGTAAATGCAGACTTTCTTCTCTAGCACCCTGCAAACACAAACATGAAGTATAAACAGTACGAAATGATTGGAAACCCACAGTCTGAACCATCTTTCATGTGACACACACACAGAAGTAGACACAGATTTATCTTCATTAAATGTATGTATTTTTAAACAATGAAAAGTAAAAAATAAAATGCTAGAAAGTGAGTTGGTTATAAAAGTGCAAAATCAACAACTCTCTACATTATTTGAAGATCTTGAAACATAATCCACCAATCCCTACATTAATTAAAAAAGCTTGAAAATATTTTCTAGTCCTTTAAATATTTTTGATAAACAACTTGTTTTTGTGCCTTATGCCTACCAGCTGTTCCCAAGGAAGGGAAGAGTAAGGAGTAACTACTTGTGAATCTGAAACTTAATAGAAATAGTTATGATGTACTGCAACTGTTAAATGTTGTCACTCCTGTGTTGTGTTAAGCAAGACCAATATACTTCCTGCAGTGACTCGCTAGAATCAATGTAGTTCTAGATACAGTAATCCTTCAACAATCTAAAGCAATATGTGATTAAAACGGAAAAAACTCAACTTGGAAACACCCGTTTTCCTGTAAGAGATTAGTAACATGACTAGTCGGCTATTTCTCTACAGCAGGCAGGAAAGAGAATTAGCAAGATCAGGACCAATTTAACATAATATCAACAGAATTATAATTTTTCTGAGGTCATTTTTTTCCCTCGCATTTTGCCATTATTGGATAACACACAGAAGAGAGGCAGAAGTCACAAATTGACAAAATAAACGCTGACTAAAAATAATGATCAGAATTCCTGGCCTCAACAAAAACCCTACAACATTACCATTTCAGCCAAAGGAGCACTATCCCAATTGAAAGGGGCTCTTCATTAATGTTAAACTGTGTCAGACATGGGAAAACCCTGGTGATGTTAAACTGACTGATATCAATAGTAAGTAAAACGTGGCCATTTCAGAATAATTAAAAAACGGTCACTTTTCAATGAAAAATCTGGGGGGGAAAAATGTACAATAAAAATAAATCACACAAGCAGTAGCACAACTACTTTCTGTAACTTCTTTAAAAAGGAAAAGAAGACTGCAGAGAAAGAGGGTGGGGGCGAATACCCAGAAGAGAGAGAAGAGGAAATAAGAAAAATTCCCAGAAGAGAAAAAATAATAAAGGGCTGGGTAGCAGGAGAGAGAGGAAGAGGAGTCAGAGTGAGTAAATGAGGAGGAAAAGACAGTCAATACGGTGAAATGTGAAGTGCTGGAAAAGTGGAAAAGGCAGTGACAACATTTGTTACAATAAATTAACCCCGCAGCGACGGATTCTGAGGAAGTGATGATGTAAAGGGTTGTTTTACTGGACTTGAAAACTCTGGATGGATCTCTCTGGATGTCACAAGATCCAGCTTTCCACCTGCCTGCCCTGACCCTCTGAAACTCTTTGTGTGTTTGTTGGATTATTTATTGAGAGCAGCGTGTACATGTTTGTGAGTGCGGTACCTCGAGACAGGCCAGATGAACATCTTTGATTATACAGTGGTTTCCAGACAGCACAGACTGCTTTAATAAAAGACAGGTCAGCTCCATGGTAGCTAGACGCACTTTACCATCTATACACACACACACACACACACACACACACACACACACACACACACAAGGATAACTGACTGTAGTTTCATATTGGCTTAACTAAGCAAAGTTAAGATGGAATAATGTGCACTATGTTAATGTTTAAACATATAATTAAAATCATAACTTGAAATGTACAGTACACGTGTTTTTTGAGCTACAATACATGCCTGACAACATCTTCTATTTCATTTGCATTCACTTATGCAGTAATATGTGTTGTGTTTATACAGAATGCTTGTATGTTCAGCTTGGAAATATGTAAATAAAATACATAATCACAAGAAAAGAAAGGTATTTAGATGAGGCTATAAAACATGTTATGATACCAAAGGAGGAGGGTAGTGTGTGTTACCTGGCTGTGCTGCCTGGCTCATAATTCTGATCAGTCTCTCTACCAGCACCAGGCTGTAAGAGCTTCTCTCCTGGTCAGGAACTGGCAACTGCAGACGCTCCAGAAGATCTTGGTTTATACCTACAGGCAGGCAAACCATGTAAGAAAGAAGTTGCATGCATATTTGGTGGCATAGACATGAACACGATGTTTGCTAAGGAATTGTTATAGTACATTGTCCTGTCTTCCATGTAGCATTTCAATCAACCTGGATTCTGAAATTTTATATTTTTTACATATATATAAAAATAAATTATATATAATATATAAAACCATACAGTAGTATCAACCTCTCTAAAACAGATGTTAAGAAGGAAATGAACAGTTCTTTGCAAAAAAATACCACAGAAATCAACCAAAAGTATTCAGTTCTGTAGAACCAGTCCTGTTTTTAGAAATATAAGCATTTGTGCACAGACTATATGGACCTCCAATATGGATGCCCGTTAACCTCATTCACCAGGGGCCTCATTTAGAAAAACTCATGAATGTTGATGCATAGGAATGAGCCTGCTGATCATTGGCTCTTTACAGTGAATCTTGGCAACAACCCAGAGCAACCTCTAGCAGTGCCAGTGCATCCATCATGCAGCATACACACCTTGCCAAAATGACCACAAGAATTAGTGGTATCCCCCAGCGCTCATTTGAAAACTTAACTTTACTAGGTGAAACTAGGTTTATTTATTTAATTTTGTAGTGTTCGTACAGGTGCGCACATCAAGTGTGTTTTTATAGATCCCAACCACTGTGTCGGAAGTGGCATACGCCTCTTTCTGGCACCGTTTTGTGCTTACGCAACGGTTATAAATAAGGCCCCAGGTATCTAGAATGGGCCACAATAACCAACCAAATGAATATACATGAGTATAAATGAGAAGAAAGGCCAACCTTTGCTGTGTGAGACAGCATAAAGCAGGCAGAGGACAAACAGGGCATGGTAGTCATCGTTGGTGCAGTCAAGAGCACTGTACACCATGTCTAAGAAGGGTCTGCAGAGAGAGAGGGGGGATATCATCAGTCCACAACACTTGAAACACATTTTCCTTTACATCATTATTTCCACAGCTAGATCAATCTGGCAGTTTGGTGTGTTCAGATATGTGTGTACATGTACCTGCTCCTCTGTGTGTGTGTGCGGGTGGCTGCAGCGGTCTTCTCTTCATCAGTGATGTTCTGCTCCGTCAGCTCTGACACCTTACACTTCTCCATCACCACCATCTCTATCTCTGTGTGCACACACACACAAATGCTTTGTACTTACTTACATAAATGTCCATAAATGTGAGGTTTTGTTTTGTTTTTTAAGTGTATACTATTCACATTCATGTCACACATCCTCAACAAAAACACATATAAAATGGGCTCTTGTCACCAGTGATTCTGAATGTAGCCTGAAGTGCTTCCTTCTCGCCCTTCACTGATTCAAAAATCAATGGAATATGTTAAAGCAGCAAAGGCGAGCCAATTAATCGCTGCTTACTATTTTATTCGTTTTCTTATCAATCAGTTAAACAGGGTAGGTGTCATTTTTCCACCCCAAATGGTACATATCTCATTTTGAAACCATCTGTTCCTCTGCAGCCCACGATGTTGTTTATGTTAAAACCTATACTGTCAAAAACAATTCTGTGCATTTGGGCTTTCAGAAGCATTGAAGATCGTCTAGCCCTGCACAATGACTCTCTGCAAACAGTCTATTCAGTCTAAGTAAAGAAGGAATCCTTTCAGATGAGTGAAATGGTCACATTTCTACTTAACACATGCACACAGATACTAGCAAACACACAGAGCAGGAGTGAGAGACAGGCGGAGAGGTGAGGAGCACAGGATGGATGGTGTGTCACCGTGGAAATGGGCAGTTGGCTGCCATGGAGATTGTGTTGGACATGTGATCAGTGGTAGCCATGGTAACCCAGGGGAAATTAAAGGTGCCAAACAGGGAAAACATCAAAAAGGGAGAGGCCTCATCTCAAAACTAGCCAAAGAGGAATTTTTGATTAACTTCTGTTTTTGCTGTTTTTCTTCCACATTTTCATTAAGCCTCATCTTTTAACACACTTTCACTCTTTGACATTTGCTGTTTTTAACACTCTTCATGCATGTCCTTAACTTGAGAACAGTCTTACTACTGCTCAAGAGGTTGCATAGTCTAATCTAAATTTGGCAATAAACAGTAAATGCATGGAGATGACAGCAACAGTCATGTGCACATTGAATTAAGCGCTCAACAAGAGCAAAAAAAGCATACAATTAGAGCACATTTACAGTCAAAGCTAAGCTGCCATCATCTGTTTAGGTATTCTTTGTTTTGAAGAGTTAGTCTCT
This sequence comes from Lateolabrax maculatus, assembly GCA_031216445.1. NCBI lineage: Eukaryota > Metazoa > Chordata > Actinopteri > Acropomatiformes > Lateolabracidae > Lateolabrax > Lateolabrax maculatus. Next base: position 18,911,407 of record CM062216.1, on the reverse strand, counting down.
CTCTTTTCTGTTTGGAAACAAGGGTTGCTGTTGTGATGGCTGTTGGGTGACCAGGGTGCATCATGGGAGACTGCGACTGATTGATGGGAGTAAAGAAACACTAACAAACACAGTCCTGTACTGCTGTGTCCAGCGAGACACACACTCACCTTCCGCTGTCTCCCCACTCGCTCTGCTTCCCTTAGAACTCCCACCTCCTCCTACTCCCTCTATACCTTTTCCCTTCTCCCTCTCTCGGCCTCCCTCCCTCTCTCCTCCTCTGCCGTCGTCGTCCCAGCCCTCCTCTACTCCTCCTCCACCGCCTCCCCCTCCCCCAGCCCTTTCGTCATCCTCCTCCTCGCCCAGGTTCTTGTAGTTGGGCCTCTTCTGAGTTCTCTTGCGGCCGCGGTGGCGGGACAGCTCCAGGGAGCGCTCCAGAGACTCTGGGGGCTTGGTGAACCGGCGCACCCCTCCTGCACTGGTCTGTGGAGTTAGAAAAGGACAGAGAAGAATCAGAGAAGTAATGGTGTGAGACAGGGAAACATCACACGACTTGAGGATAACAGAGTAATTATTTTATCAATTTTAAATTATGTCTACAGTGGTATCACAGCACCATACTTCCCAGTCTGTGCTGAATACAAAAGGCAGATAACGGTTCAAAGCAAGTGAGAGAAAAAAAAGGGGTGTATTTAGTCAGGTAACGATATTCTGGAGTAAACACACTCAGAGGCTGGATACTTAGAAGAAGCTAGCCGCCCTGTTTCTGGAAAGCATTATCACTTCAACCCTTTACTGGTAGACATGCAAAAAACACACACACATAAACGTGCATGAGAACGCATGTATACACGAAAAACACACTGATGTGCATAACTGATGTGCCTATACTTCCTCACACATCCACACAAACACAGAGCCTTACAGTAAATTCTTCTTGCACTATCGTGTTGATTGAGGTCTGTTTAAACACATAACCCACTTCCTCCCTAATAAACTTTTTCAGAGTAGAGGGGAAAATGACCAGTACACACATTCACACGCACCTTACACATATGGCCCTCAAACTTTTACCAGAGCGCAGATAACACAGGAAACAGCTGGTAAATGATAAGATGCTGGGCAGAGATGTCAACACTGACTTACAGTAAACCTAAATTAATTAAATAATTACTATTACTAGTAATTCTAATAATGAAATTGAATACAGATTAACATGTTTTTAATGGTGTGTGTTTCAGATTAAGTCAGCCTTTCCTGTAACCTGCCACACTTTTAAAAACACTGACATCTGGGCACTTAGGATCGTAATGTAGTTGCAGCTAAAAACACAGTGTATATGCTGTCAGAAATAAACCACAGACTATATCAGTGTGTGTGTGTGTGTGTGTGTGTGTGTGTGTGTGTTGCACCTGTTAGCCGACTATATTCTGGTAAACCGCTCACACTCTGAGCCTATGCTGAGAAATTAATGGAGGTCAGGGAGCATGTAAGGCAAACCTACTCACATACACACTCAAGCAGATCACTGCACAAACACACCTTGCAGCACATCAAAATAGGGCACCATTTGCAGGTTAAAGATATAGTTATAAATGCACACAACTAAAACAGCTGCATGCATTTCGGAGAAAACGATACTTGTACACACATGTTGACAGGTGTATGCAACTGGTGCAGTTGCAAGTAAACACGTGTACGAGAGAGAGAGAGAGAGAGAGTCAGAGAGAAAGCGAGAGGGGGAATCTGATCACCTTGACAAAGTTTCATGCCAATAAAGCAATTGAATTGAGAGAGAGAGAGAGAGAGAGAGAGAGAGAGAGAGAGAGAGAGAGAGAGAGAGAGAGAGAGAGAGAGAGAGAGAAAGAGAGAAACAACACTTCTTCCAGGAAAGAGATTTGGGTTAGGTGAGACAGCTCTGTCAGTGTTCCATTATGTGACCTAATTTCCTGCCACATCATAGACAAACAGGAAATATCATTTGACCACCTGCACAGAAACAGAGCCCATGCAACTTTTTATTATATCTTAGGCATCAGGAATTGTCATGGGCTTTATGTGGATGGGAAGCCATCAAAGCTCCTGTTGCAAGCTGATCAGTGGCAAAACAGTACAGAACAGATAAATCACAGGAACAAACTCAGAAAATGTCTAAAACAAGTCACTAAAAAGCCACAAGTCCTAAATTTCAGACCATCAATGGCTTATCAGTAAATATACACACTATTTCTCCTCTAATCTTTTGAAAACTGCTACACAAATGTTTGAAAATGCAACATGTCGCACTTTTAAAGTCCACAAAATGCACAGATAGAGAAAAGCACTGCTGAATGAATAGCTAGCAGATACTAGTTTGGGTCTGACTGTCTCCTATTGTGGTAGACCAACATTTTTAAAACATCGCGCCTCAACTCACATTCACTGAAAAGGTAGGCTGCTTTCCTACAACAGCCACAAGTCTAGTGCACACACATAGCACAGAGAATAACCACAAGGGTTCTCAGAAACGCTCACTACCTCAGCACACCCACCTGGCTTTACAAACAGATGGTCAAAAAATTAAGAGAGAGAGACGGGGGACGAGGGGGACGAGGGGAGTGAAACTGAATCACAGGAGAAGTACAAAATGGGAGGAAGAGAGACTTAAAAAATGAGAGGTGAGGGGAATCAGATGGGGAAGTAAAGCAGGAGATGAGGGGGAGATGGAAAGAAAGAGACAAAGATAAAACGGAAATAACATAAAGATACAGATGTAAATACAAAGAGACGCTCAGAGAAATACAGGAGAAAAAGCACAGAACGTTTCAATCCAAGGCTTAAATGAGAGAAAAGATCGAAACAAGGGACTCGAAAAATGTAAAGAAGAAAAACAATAAAGCCAATTTGCATACTGCTTGATGTGGGTGAATCATGGAGAAAACCATGACCCCGCAATCTCATAACCACCTACATGCACTTCTGGAACTCTTTGCATCCATGCATGTGTGTGTGCGTGCGTGCGTGTGTGTGTGCGTGGCATATCTGCACTCATGTATCCAATCGCTTGCCTGTGTAGGTGTGTTTGGTTGCATTTCTTGTTGTTCTTGCTGTACTCCCAGTGTGTGTGTGTGTGTGTGTGTGTGTGTGTGTGTGTGTGTGTGTGTGTGTGTACTACTGTGACTGTATCGCAGTCTGCTGTATGTGTTTGTGTGTATATTGCAGGTTAGTGGTTTTTAAATCATGTTTCTGTGATTGTGTTCCTGGTGTGCATGTTGGTCTTAACTGTGTGTCTACATATAGCGTGTTTGAATGTTTTTCTGAGTGTGTTTTACCGTGTTCTTTAGTGTGCTGGGTATATCTGTCGGTGGTGTGAAGACGGACAGGTCTCCATTGAAAATAACGTCTGCCAGGGCGTTGACCATTGGCTGATAGTGGATGATCAGAAACACCTGCAAAACACACAGACATGCACTATTAAGAATGTAATCAGAATAACACAATTATTTAATTGAATCCTTTGAATTTCAATCCTTTGAGTTTATTGGACAGGTTTACTTTACATAAAGACAAAAGGAAAGTGAAGCAAAGGCAAAAAATCTACAAACAAGACACATCACTGAAGTAACTGAAATTTCCGTAACAGAAATTTCAATGAATTCAGTAGCTGCAGTGGGTTTCCGAACTGTTTTATATATATAATATCGTATTTCATGTTTTATACATTTCTTGAGGGATTAACCTGTATGATAAACAGGCACTGGGTTTACAGCCGAGTGCGAAGCGGTCAGGATGAGAGTCAGCACCTTCAAGTCTGAGGCCATGGTTCTCTGCAGGGAAATGGTGGATTGCTCCCTCCAGGTTGGAAGTGAGTTGCCGCCCCAAGCGATTTTGTTCATAAATGAAGGTAAAATCGAGCAGGAAACGGACAAGCAGATTGGTGCGGCGTCAGCAGTTATTCGCACCATTGTGGGGAAGAGGGAGCTGAGCCGGAAGCCAAAGCTTGCGATTTACCAGTCGATCTACGTTCCATCCTTCACCTACGGTCAATAGCTTTGGATAGAGACCCAAATAACAAACTCCTCCAAGGGGTCCCCCAGTATGAAGTAGAAAAGGTTGCTGGAGAGACAGACATCTGCTTAGCCTGCTGCCACTGCGACTCGGCCCCCGGATAAGCGAAAGAAAATGGTTGGATAGATGGATGGATAAATATGCAGAATAACTAGCATATTAAGTTCCAACCAATAACTAAAATATGCCAGTGCTTTGGTGAAGGCTGGTGGTAGCGTCTGATGTTTGCGTGTGTGAGTTGCTTACTTGGGACAGCAGGTAGAGGGACACCTGAGGGTTGATCTTTCGCTCTTCAGACTAAAGAAACAGAAACATTAAAAGCCGGTCAAGGTCACACATATAGCAGTTCCATAGCTAGCACCTTTAAGAAGAAGAAAAACAACAACAGTAAAATGCATAATGATGTGAAAGTAGAGAGTGAGGAGAATAATTTAGTCTGACAATCATTTAATAGTTTAAGGAACCACCTTAAACCTTCCATTAGTGAAGTTTGTCATTCACTAAAACATGTTTGAAAGCATGATTTTTCTGATACTGTTGATTGCACTAAAGAAGCAATTTAATGACGCAGCCTTGGACTTAACAGACTCTACAATTCATTGATAAGTCACAAAAATGACGCAGAAAATCAATACATATCATTAGTGAAATCATTAGTATAAAACTGTACACATTTCTTGGAAGTGTTCTTTAACACATTAACTTATGGAAAAATACATACGCATATATGTGTTAGAACACATCATGTGCGACCAATTTGATGTTCACATATTTTAGAAATGAATGGCAGCTTTTATATGACCAGTTACCATCAGTGTAACCTAATTAATTTAGACATGCAGGTAAGGGGAACATACCATCTCTGGGCTAACCAGAGAGTAGACATAGAGGGGCAGGAACAGACGGTTGAGGAGGTGGTCGGTCAAAACGTCATTAAGGAATTCACAGTTGATGATGAGGATATCGTTGAGGTAGTGGAGGTGGTCAAGGTGCTCCGCTACCAGGTCACTTAACTTCCCTCTGTTCTTATGTCTGGGACACAACAAAGAGAGGCAGACAGAGATATATGAATGTATACAACGCATCATGCCTTTGAATAGAAACGAATCTAATGAGCACCAGAACAACGCTTACAAACCAATGTCAAGCCTGACCCCTGGAGGCCACAGTGAGGATTACACAGAGAAACACTGAGAACGATAGATGGCACTTACTCTTCATCTGTCTGCACACACTTGTCCAGTTCGATAACATGGCTGCCAATAAACCAGACCAAGTTGCTGAAATACGGGACCGCTGTCTTATCTCGGATGTAGTGCAGCATATGCTGGTTGTCCACTGGAGAGAGTAGGGGTCAGGATCGAGATCTGGGTTAGGGTTGTTACCAAGGCTGCCCACAGGTATCACATACACATACACACACACACACACACACACACACACACACACACACGTACATAAACGCACCTTGTGATCCCAGGGAATTACCAGAATGTGACAGTTAAATATGATTAGAAAAAACAACCAAAACCATTAACAATAAGAAGTAAATTAAGAAAATTAACCAACCATGTTAAATCAAATTAAGTACAAGGATTGGTCCAGTCAAGCCATTATTAATACAGTATAAAGGGAATACTACTAGAGTGGGATTCAGAGGAAAGCCAGTTCAGTTTCAATTTGAAACAAGTGTGGCTGGGGCTACTTACTCTGTAATTAGATGAGAAAAAACTCACTGATGCTTTATTAAGAGGTGTTATCTTTAGACAAGAGCAAGAACTGGATTTGGTCCAACTTTGTAATAGTTGTAATGCAATTCACAAAGTTAGTCATAGAGCAGTGTTAAAAACAAATCTAATATATTTCCTTTATGTGTAAAAGTTAAAGGGGAACTCCACTGATTGTACACATCATAGTGCGTGTACAGGTCTTTGGGAGTCCAGTAGCATATGTGAAAAAAGTTAATAGAGCCTTTTGTGGCTCCAGAGGGAGCTGCATGAAATCTGAGCTTCGCTTTGGTCTGAAAACTGACTGGAGTTAGAGAGAAGTGATTTCACCAGACTTCTGTGGCCTGCTCCTCATCATCTAACGGCTCGAGGCTACATTAGCCTCTACTAGCATAACACATCGAACTCTCCAACCGAACTGTCCAAGGTTAAGTCGCATTGTGGGTAACCTTTTTTAAAAAAAAATTAAACTTTCCATCCATCTGTAAATGTTACTGGAGTGTAAGGCTTAATCGGTGGAGTAAACTTTTAACACTGGGCAAAGATCTAAAGCCCTAATATCAGACTGGACCACAGGCTGAATTGGCTTGGCCTATTAAAGTTAATAATCTATCTGCACTCAAATACACACTGAAAGAACAACAATAGAGAAATTACAGAGCAGAAAACTCTGACACCTGTGTTACATAAAATTTGCCAATATTTCCATGCATCGGTTTTAATTTGTCTGGATTAGGATACTCTTGCTCTGTAAATGTCAGTTTGAATGACTTGTGAACTGAAATGTGAACAGTCCTGTTGAAGTAACTCTAACTCCAAATGCAGTTACTACCAAATGCAAATACAAGCTGATAGTAAGGTCACAAAGACGACCCACGTGGGTCAAATGGGACAAGGATTGAATGACCAGCCATATCAAATGAATGAATTACATGAAAGCAGAGAACAGATATACAAATCACAAGCTGCCTCTACTCAGAGTCACAGTGTCATTCCAGTTTAGTCCATTAGTGGATGAACTGAAATTAAAGAAGAGGGACATAGTGACTAAATAACCACAGTGACCAAAACTGTCACACCCATCACCAAAATAACAAACAACATGTGGGGCTCAGCTGAAATTAAGTCTGTGGAACAATTAACTCAATTAAAAAAAAGAAAGAAAAGGCATGCAGGTTTTTCTGCATGTATCTAGGTTAAGTGGGTGATACAGAATGGTTTACAAGAACAACAATTGCAAGGATATTCATACTGGTACATTTATAACAAATACACTATTAGGAACAAATAGGGCTGGGTATCAACACACACTGACAAGTAATGTGTAATAAGAACTCATTTACACCAACTTTTGTACACATTTTAAATTTAAGGTAATAAATTCAAAGTCTTACATTAACAGCAACTATATTAATAAAAATCAGCCAACTTGGAAAGACACAGACTGACTTACAGGCAAAATTAGCACTTGTATCTGTATCAATGTACTGTATGAACAACAGGTAACAGTGTATGGAAAAGAATGACAAAACATGTTTCTAGGATACCCAACCCTAAGAAAAAGACTTAATGAATGGAACCAACTTACATGAAACTGGAGTTAGGCAGATGGGGCGCGTAGAGGGAGGAGGGAGAGAGACAAGGAGAGGAAGAGGAAGAGGAGTGGTTGTTGAGGAGGAAGAGGAGAAGGGAGAGGGGGGAAACAGACACAGGGTTAATGTGAGTAAAGGGGCGGCTGTGGAGGGGTGGAGGCTGGGAGGGACCCCGTAGATATTTTAACAAATAAACTGCAAACAATGGCACATCTGGCTAAGGTGTTTATATGTTAAGAAAACATTTTCAACTTATTTTCAGGATTTCACATTTTGACTGTATAACATGTCTACAAAAGAAAACTAAAACAAACAAGTTTACATTACCATGGAAAAAAGCTACTGAAGTAACATAATTTGACACTAGCTTAGTTAGTCTTGATGCTGGTTATAATCCTCTTCCAGGTTGTCATTTGTTGCAGAGTCTGACCCAATGAATCAGTAAGAAGCATCACACAGTGATATGTTCAACACTAAAATGTGAAAAAACAAATGTAGTTTTCATTGCAACATACTGGCCTATTTTCAGTGTTGTGACACTGAAAGTATTTAAGTCTTGGATTGACTTTCACTGCATTAGATCACAATGCAATAAATGTTTTGCATTACAGCAGTGTCTCAGACTGTCTATCAGGATACAGATGTTCTGTGTGGTCCCCAGACAATTCTAAGATGCTGGAAAAAAGGCCATCAGGAGGCCTATTACACAGCCCATAGCCAACCCATCAACAATACATTCCCAACACCACTAGGTTACTTCATAAATGAATTGTATTTCCACTATGGTTAAAGTCAGTTGTGCCAACTGTAATGACGTCATTGTTGGGAGTTACAGAATCAAGACTTTACGGACGATGAAATAAACAAAGTTGTACGGTGCAAAGCGTTACATGCAGGACCAGACAAACGGTACGGACACCGACAGGACGTCGTAGTTGATATGTTGCAGTGTATGTTAAGGCAAGGTTATGTATAGTGAAGAAGAGAAACATGGTGTGTGGAGAAAAGCCAAACCCGCTAAATGCACAACCCGCCTCCCCTGGAGTGACAGCGACCAGCTCAGAGTCCTGAGCAGCCCAGAGAGACGGCAGGAAGGAGAAGCAGAGGTTGCCGCATCACAGTGCAAAAAGCAAAACAGCCTTTGGGAAAATCATGTTGTTTACAGACTTACAGCGTCATTGATGTGCTGCTCCTGCACTCATAGGAAATTTATTTTGAAAAAACTGCAGTTCTAATGCGCGATAGATTTTTGGGTGAGGGTATTTCACAATGCATGCTGGGTAGAGTTAACTTACTGAATAGTTAGTAAATATGTGCTTGTGACATCAGTGAGGCAGTGATGCCAAAACTTGCAGTAATGGCATCTTAGGCGTTGCACACATGTAAAGTTCAAATTAATTGAACTTTATATTTATTTTATTTATATGTTGTTGAATCATAACAATCTCTGACATCAAATGTTATCATTTTTCTGCATTAGTTGTCAACTTCAGAGTTTCTTTCATTATGTAATTATTAATTATTATTAAAATAATCTGTGTAAAGTAAAGCATGACAATGACTTAGCAGAAGTTATTTACATCCAATTACCTTCTATACAAAAATTTAATTATTCATGGATATTTGATGCTGTCTGAATATCCTTATGACTACACACAGTGCACATCACAATTGGCTTGTTGCAATAGAAACAAAACCAAGATCAGATGTATGAGTTGAGTAACAGCAGATGTTTCTGAGACAAATGCATGGACTAAGTGATAGTTGGAATCAGTATTTGACAATAGGGAAAAAAACGTTTTTTCTCAAAATATCCAAATGACCAATAAGTGGCTTGTTTGAACAACAAAAAAGACCCACACATCTGCTGTCTGACTGCAGAGTTTAAAGGGTTACAGCCAGATCTCGCTGTATTCTGAACTGTAAGCATTTATAAATATTTTCTGTAACTCTGCCATTTCAACTGAGTGTTAGAGGTGGAGAACAGCTTTCATCTGTCATTTTCTGAGCAAATATTTACTAAATTTCTATGTGTTTCTCTGTGTTGCAGACCTGCTATCTGAGACATCACTAGAAAAGACATGTGCGTACTGGCAGATGGTATTACTTAAAAAAATAAGGATACACCCAAATTCGGTGTAGCTGTCCTTCTGAGACATACTTGCTGTGAATAATAAACACATTTTCATGTACTACTTTAGTTGCAGGAACTTTTGAAAAGGATTGTGTTAAATGTTGGCTTAAAAGGGTATTATTTGGACCACATCAAACATCCGAAAGCACCTTTTTTTTTTTACACTAGAATTATAATAAATCAAACACTAGTAGAACGTAACGAAACATTTAATTGCCAAAAATTCAGCAGACTGCATTTGTGTGTTTGTTACAGTGTTACCTGCATGCTCATGCAACACAAGCAGCAGCAAGAAGAGGGAGAGGGACAAAAAAAAGGCGGTTGGCGGTCGCAGTATCCCGTGAGTGTGTGTTTGTGTATGCGCACGTGTGTGTATGGTTAGATTGTGCGCATGCGTATTATTGGCACTCACCTTTGTAGACGTTGAGTGTGATGGTGCGGACTGCGATGCGGACCATGCTTTCAGGGTGGTTGAAAAACTTAATGGCCTCGGTGTACAGGGCAAAGTCATTAGTGTGCTGTGTGTGGGAGACAGAGAGGGGGCGCCGGTGAGCAAGGCATGGCATTGCACCGCCGCGCTCAGAAAGACCACAGAGAGAGAGAGAGAGAAAGCAGCTAGTGGAGACAAATTCTAGATAGTATTTTGATAAGAGCATCAAACATGTATTTAGTTCTCACATGGAGAAAAATGGTTAACAAATGTTAAAATACAAGTTTGGGCATTGCATTTTTTCAGAAATACAGGCTAGTAACTACACAAAAGCCAAAGTTATTTCGAGGTGTCACAGAATTACTGTAAGACAGTGAGCAAGATACTGAAGAAGAAGACATTTCTCCACCTCCACCAGTAAACAACTATCCCACAAGTAACCTTGTGGACTAACTCAAATCCTACAGAATTTTATGATAAATGTCTCTTAAAATTCAGTCAACATGGATGCTATATTGGATGGATGAGCCTGTTCTGTTGTTGACCTGTAGAAGTTGCACTTCATATCAAAAGAGTGATATCGGGCAAAATAACACATTGTAAGCTTTTGATTTGGTTGTTTTTGGCCAATCCTGGAACATGACAGGGACACTCGAAGAGACCAAGATGAACTAAAGGGACATTTGCTTCTAACAATCTAACAGTACTTTAGATGGTCAACATGTATTAACATACCAGCATGATGTACTTTGTAACTATGCGTATGTTAAACCGGCAGCTTTGCCTCTTACAGTCCTCTCTCTCTGTGCCAGTGCCTGATCCTCTACCAAACCATTCCTCAGTCACTGCGACCTCCAGCCAATCACAGTTGAGGTTACAGAGGTTACAGCAAATGAGGAAACCTGACCCCGACACCAAACCCAAACCAAGAGTGTGTCCTCTGGTCTTAACTTGTGTAGATCTGACAGGAACAGAAGTGGCCAAAGTAATCAGCTAACCAACAGCGCCCTCTGAAGGAGAATAAACTATGAGTCAATGAATTATAAATGAATAATAATAAATTAAGAGAGAAATTAACTATAAATATGACTATGTTCACTGTGAAAAATAAAAGACATTCTTTGACATTCTAAATATGATTTTCCTTCAGACCGACCGATGAGCTAAATTGCTTAAAAGTCAAGAAATGAGTCTTCCTTTGCATTCCAAAAAGGCAGGTTTTACTGTTACTGTTAACTTATAAATTAAGAAAAGCAAAGTAAAATGAAATTAAAATAAAATACATTTCTTATAGGTTATTTAACCACATACAAAAATACTCTTAGATCTACACATTGGGTCTGGTTTTGGTTTCAGGTGTAAAGCTACCATCAACAGTACACCAATAACTTTCCCCAGCACACACAGGCCAATGGAAGGACTATAGATACTGCTGAAACAATGAAGGGTAACAACATCCTCATAGATTATACAGCACGTCAGGATTCTCTGCTGTTACCATCTATTACCACCCACCCACTCACACACTCACACCCTCACACACACATATATTCTGTGAATATTCTATGAATATTTTTAAATGAAGAGTAATGAGTTTTGAAACGCCAAACAAGAGCTTGTTGAAAACATTGTGGTCATTATTTAGCATTACTATAATAATTTAAACCTTCCTTCCTTCCTTCGCATTGACACTGAAGTGTTTGTATCGGCTAGTGAAAAGAAACATGACTTGGACGAGATCAAGAAGCTGATGATTCGACAGGGGAAGTGTGCTGCTGAAGATTGGTGGATAGATGTGGCACAAAACGCAAGTGACAACTGAGCTTCTGTTTTTTTTCTTTAGAAATTAACTGCTGTAAAAATTAATTTTTTGTACCACTGTACAGTTGCAAACGCTAAGTATTTTTCTCTTTCAGTCTCCTAGCTGGTTTTACTAATCTGTTTCATCACTCCTTTCATTCTCAGCCTCTCATCTTTCATCTCTTTCTTCCTTCCTCTTTGTCTGTCAGTGCACGAAAAAAATGTTGACACTGAAAAGAAGCTCCTCTATGTCTCCCTCTATCGTCCCTCGGATCTCCCCATCCATTCATGGCCTCACCTCATTGTAGAAGAAGTGCACGGTGTGGTTGTTGAGTTTAAGTGACAAGGTCTTGAGGAAGGAGATATAGTAGGCCATGATCTCCTCATCGGAGAAGTCAAACTTGTGGACGATGATGGAGTTCACGTGGTTGTTTGACAAGAGGTAATCTAAGAAGAGAAGAGAAGAGACTTGATACACGCTGCAAATGTTTGTGAACTGCTGACAATCTTGCTATTCACCATCTAGGAGCCCAGTAATTGCACACGAGCATACTGAGCATGCCCTACTTTCATTTTTTCTCTACTATACAACCACAACTGTAATGTTTTAATACCTCTACAATTTACCATATGCAAACCATACTCATTTTATATAAAGATTTCAGCCGACTGTATAAATAACAGTATAGTATATCATCTGCTGAGTCTTTGGTTGCCTAGCAACAACACAAAATGTAGCAGGCTGCTATTCACTGTATATTTCAGCAAAGAAAGGCAACATGTAACATGTCTTGCATTGTTTAGCCTACAAAATGCATCAAAAAAAAACATGTACCCATGTACACACTGTAAATTGTAGGGCAATCAAATACAACACTCCTGTAATAAGTACTATGGGGATCTTTCACTGCCCACATTTGATCTACACTAATGAACTAATGCAATTAAGTACAACCAACTGCAAAAACCATATCGACAAATTAAGAAATACAAAAAACAAACCTTTAGTTGCAGCCCTAGATTGTGTTAAAGTAAAATGTTTATAATATTCTTATATATAATAGAAACACCTTTAATGCATACAATGAAATACGAGTGCCTTACATTATAAAGTGTTTGCAACACAACCACAGCATCAAAACACACCATATAAATAAGTCACAATGAAAACTACTAAAGCAGCAATTTCAAAAAATACAAGACATTTAAAGAAATGTATTCTTAGTTGGAAGGATATGTGATTGCAATGCATTACATCATATTTGTGTTTCTATTTTTTCAATCCTTGTTGATTAAAATACTTACACAGGGAAGTCTCATGGCTGATGTTCTCAAACAGTATGTTCAGGGTCTGGAGGAGCTGGACACACACGTAGCGTCCGGACTTCTGACGCAGGATGTTCAGGAAGAAGGCAAACATGTTCTTCTCCAGGAAGAAGCTGAACAAATACACACAAGAGTGTACACACAAACACATTCAATTCATGATGATTTGATCTTGAAATTGAATTATCAAAAAGAAGAGTATTTCTCTTTACCAGCATCCTGGTGGACTTGTGGTTAAAATGCATACCCACAACATCCCTAATTTGATGGCCCTTGTTGCATTTATACCCACCTCTCTCTCCCCATGTTTCCTCGTCTGTATCTATGCTGTCACAATCTAATACAAGCTATATGCAAAAAACTAAATTAAATTTTAAAAAAGACAAGATCCCATTTGACCATTCTGCTGTACTGAAAAAGTACAGCTCATTTCACTCTAAAAACACCTTTCAGTTGATAGTTTCAAGCTACTTTTCATTGGCCAAGATTTATCATAGAAATTGAATCATTATCATAATGTTGCAAAAACAATGCATCTCAGGTCAACTCTTACTAAAAATACCCGCAAATTTCTGCAGCCAAGGACTGCAAAATACCGAACAGCTACGAGCCTAGAAAATTAAGAGTGACCGTTTGCCGATGTTTGTTCTAAGGATTTCCTGATAACACCAAGTACGCTTTCAACATCCTCTGTGGCTTTTTTGCTGTTCAAAGCCATTTCCTGTTTCATATAATAAAGCCACGCAGTGCTAATTGCAGAGCTTCTTCTGATTAAAAACAAAACACAGCACCATGGTTTCATGAGTTTGAGTCCCGTGAATGAATCTCCACACAATTATGTCAAAGTTTTCTCATATTATAATAGTTCTACTTTTTTGCACGGCCAACATAACAAGGAGAAAATCAGGAATCTCTTTGATACATGGACAACGTTTTGCTCAGTTTAAAATAGTTCACCATCAGAGAGGAGAGCAGGATGGTGACTCAGTTGTTAGCAATGTAGAGAAGGTGCGGGTAGGAGTCCTGTTTCAGCACGATTATTCGTCTTAGTTATAATGTTGGACAAAAGGGTTTCCAAGCTGAAGTTTTTCTGTTCAAATATCTTCAGATCAGCTCATTAGTTTACAAGTGTGCATGTGTGCAGGAACTGTAAGCAATGCAGGATTGTGAGGTTATAAAAGGGTGTGCACAATAAGCAAACCTTACCTATATGAATAGAGATTAAAATGTAAGTAAATACAAAGCTATCACTTTGATTCCCAAGTAGGAGTCACATCTGCATATTTGCAGCTACAGGTGAGGGATTTGGCCTGAAGACATTGACTGGTTACTTACTCGAACACAGAGCTGTCATTCTGGTCCCCCCAGATGAGGATCTCTGTGATGGAGCGAATGGTCTCCACAAGAAGGTTCCTGTTGTGGTCTGTCACTGTGGTGTTTTTAGTCAGGACGTGGTACATGTACCTGATGTGTGGAAGAAAGTGGTGAATGCACAGCTCAGTTTTAAGTTGTGAACAGCAGAAAGACAGACCGCAGCAAAAGCATCATCTCCAAATAATGCACCCAGGTGTTCGCTTATGTTGCCTGATTAGTCTTCTCAGCACTCTGTGTGTGTGTGTGTGTGTGTGCAGACTGAGCTTCCTCTCCATCACCCTCCAGTCAATTTGTTGCACCTGTTGTCGTGGGACAACTTTAAGTCTAGCCATTCTGATTGGTTAATGGCACTTTGGTGACCGTAGTCATTCCCAGGATACAGACAGTACAGTAGCTCCCCCTACTTCAACGTAGTCTAGTCAACCAGAATAACTGAGAACACCTGTGCGGGCGCTTTAAATCGCGATGCTTCGGTTTTTTTTCCAGCTTATACGGACAGTTAATGTTCAACATTAAATCCTGATTTTATTATCCAAAACCACTAAAAACAGTAGAGTCAATTCTGTTCTTTGGGGGGTGGATTTTCACTGTACAGCTAACATTTACACGCCACTTCAAATATCTACTTTACCTAAAAAAAAACAACAGAAACGAGACAGCGGCCGTGCATCTCCTCAGCTGGCTGCATACCTACAGTTAGATTATGTTATTTCAGCTGTTAACCACGGGGCTAATGGTCGCTCCCCACCGGCAATCGTAGAGGCTAACGTTAGCATTTCTAAAGCCTGCTACTCACTTCAAATGATCCAACGAGTGGATGTTTTTCGTTCTCCCCTGTCCTCCTACCCAGCTCCGTGACCGGCCAAACATGGTTGCGGTTCTTTATTATTATTATTATTATTTTTTTTTTTTAACAGAGGCGAAGCTTAGGCAGTCGCGTTGTTGTGATATGGTCAGCGTCCATCCATTACACCCACTTCGCCCGCACGGATAGCTACTTAGCAAACAGAAGGTGATAGGCGGCGATGGCAGCGCCGAGGGGTCATTACGTAACAGCTCCTGTGGGTGGGGTTGTTCGGGAGTTGCTGTTCTTTCCCTGCGACGGACGCTCTACGCGGCGTACGAGCGCGGGTGGGCAAAAGACTACAACACCCACTTCCTGTGTCAGCAGTGACGGAGATAGAGCGCGACGCGTCCTCGCCAGCTGATTGACACCTCTGACAACCAATCACAGCGGGGCGTGCCAGGCGGGCCAGCCAATCAGCCGCCGAGGCTTCAGATGTCGCTTTGTGGTCGGGACTGTTTTGATGCAGTTGGGGAAAATGTTAGAAGAGACGTTTGGCTGAAACAACACCGGCAGAAGAGTGTATTCTTTTTTTTTTTGGACTGTTTCGTGTTTCCCGGTACGGATTTACATACAAGACAACTCCACAATACTTTGCGCGTAGAAATGTTCGCGTTTGTTTTCACTTGCGTCGCATGCCAACGTTACTGTTTTTAGCCTTCACCAGCTGGCATGGCGCAAAGTCCGCAGACCCAAAGAGCCAATGTCGGGAAAGCTGACGTGATATTTTGATATACGTCCACGGGTTATTTTTAGCTACCTGTGTCGCTGTGGTTTTTACTTCGGGACCGTGCAGTTAAAGTAACACTTAAAAAAAAAAAAGCTGCCTCTCAATCCCTGTGTGCAGGTCGGGACGAGCCGGAATGGACGCCCCAGCCCCATCAGCACCCCAGAAAGATTTCTAGCGGTGACACCAGCAACTCCAGATCCGCCACAGCCTGGCCCCCCCCTGCACAAACGCAAGAACCCGAGCCGTGGCTTTCCTTCTTTTCTATGACACTCCCGATTTATGCCCAGCTAGATTCGGTAGAATCGCTGTTTGACGAACTCCCATATATGTTTTATCTGGGCCTGTTCTTTGTGAACGTCCTGATCCTCTACTATGCCTTTCTGATGGAGTACATCGTCCTGAATGTGGGGATAGTGTTTCTGCCTGAGGACATGGACCAGGCGCTGGTGGACCTCGGGGTGCTGTCCGACCCGGCCTCTGTCCCCTATGACACGGACACGGAGCTGGACGTGTTTGAGGGGTATCTCGAGTAACAGGGGCGGTCCTGGAGGATGAGAGGGGAATTCAAGTGGTGGTGGTGGTGATGATGATGATGATGATTCAGAGGTCCGGGGCAGATTGGGCCAGAGTGAACTCTCCCTGGTCAGTGATGTGGGGAAAAAATGCCTCTAAGCGGATGCTGCGGTTGCTGCCTTTTTGTCACACAGACATATCAGTGAAAAAGTAAGCAGAGCGCACAAAACAGTCTGTTCTGAAGTCTTTGTTTTTCTGTTTCATGCTTAAGATAAGATACTAAAAATAGACCCAGTGGTTACTTCACAGGGAAAACAGCAAAAATGTTGAGGGAATGACTGATAATGATACAAACAATCTACTAAACTCACCCTTTTTTTATGTTAGGTTGTAAAATAAGCTATAAAAATTCATAAGAAATGTTTTGGTGATGACCTGCTGTAACCCTTGTGTGTGACGTCTATAGGTTGTCTCGGCTCAAAAGAAGGTAGCCCGAGGAAGAGATTCAGCACCGCCGGCCATGTGATCAGCAGACTGTCCCGTGGGAAGAGCACTCTGCACTGGATCAGCTGTCAGTCAGTCTGTTGCCATTCTAATAGCAATTGACTCTGGCATCTGTGCCCCTCACTTCGGACACAATCAAAGATAGGGAGGAAGCACAATGTGCTGCAAGTGCAAAGAGACAGCTGTTCCCTGTGGATAAAAATGAATGTTACCAGAGATGTGGAGCATGATTCAGGCCGTCTGCACTGCAGCCATTTCAGATACAGTAGCCTGACGAGATTAGACGACTTATCTTGAACAATTTTCAAGGCTGTGCAAGATCTGATGGCTGACTGCTGAAAGAAGTGAATTGAGTCACAGTATGACATCTCAAAAGAACTTGGAGAATGCGGGGAAAACTGTGTCCGCTATAGGTCTGTTGCATACTTAATCACTCGCAGAACAACTTGTTTTAAGTATTTGTCCTTTTAAGTTTTCAGAGTACAGAATGCATTGCTACTTTGCAGGCTCACTCATCCTTGAGGTGTGATGTAAAATGTGTTTTTTTTGAGGTCATCCATACCGTATGTCTGCTTCAGGGATGTACACACTCTCAGGAGCACAGTTAGGAACTCTGGGCGCACTGGCAAGACATATAGCTGACACTTGACATAGGCTGTGAAACTATAGGATATAGGAGAGCCCTAATCTTTTTAAGCTCTCTTATAAATCAGGAGCACCATATCTCACTTGCCACACACTTCACTGTTATGCAGAAAGTATGAAAGTATCTAGGAAAAGTCATTTCTTTGATACAGTATGTGTTCTGATAATCTGTATCACACCAGTAATTTGGATCACATGCAAATGTAATTTTTCCACATAAAAGTCAACGGTGATAGATAAGTTATGACAGCAGGGGTCACAACTGGCCAAATGTGTCAAACTATTATCAGTATGAGTAGTGTCAAAGGCTGAAACCTCACAAGTGCTTCAGATATTTGACTATTTCATCCTCTGTTTGTTGCATACATGTTTGTTTTTTGACGTTACAAAGGTGTGTTAGACAAAGAAAAACAACGCATGATATTGGTTGTGTGTGTTTTTAAAAAAAATACCGTTCAGTTATCAAAATTCTTTTTAATCGCACTTTCTTCTGTTTACTTTGTTATGAATTTAGAATTCAGTTCATAAAATGTTTATTCTTGGCAGCAATAATAAACTGTATTCAAGCAATGGGGCAGTTCAGTTACAGTATACGAATGAGATCATGCCCAGAATCAGGTAATTATTAAATCCAACTGTTAGATTGGGTTGTGGATAGGTGTCAGTGATGTTTGTAAAGGGAAAGTTTGATTTGATCTACTAGATATTTGTAAGCCTTGAAAGTACTGTACATACAGTAGGTCTGTGAAGAGCCCAGCTAATTAACTACACGTTGATTTTGGAAGCAATACGGAGGTCCAATATTTTCTCATGGCATCTGATACCTGTCCACCATAATAAGAAAATTACACATCGTGCATACTAATCATTGCAAGGTGGTTGTTGTCAAATAACTGAAGCATTAGGGACAGAAATCATTTCAAAATATTTGCACATGCATGTTTCATACTTTAAACAAGCTGTAGTCCAGAATTTCATTGCCTGACTGTATGTGTTTTCAACATTACAGTCTTTCACCAAGATGGCTCTGCTGTGCTGTATTCAGTTCAGACTGTTCAGATGTCATGTCAAAAAACACTTTGCCTACTGCGCTCATATCGTACACTAAATGTAGCTGGATTATTGTCCGCACCCACATTGTGTAATGAATTCAACGAAAAAGCAATGCTGCAACTCAAGAACAGGGATGTAAGAAATTATTGTGAAACACATTGATGACAGTGGAGTTTAGTACGAACACAATATGAGATTGACCGTTACAATAGATTCTTTATGCCATGCAAGACTGTTTCAAAGAGTTCAGGATACTAATATTATTAAAAAATATTATAATATAAATATTAAAGTCACTCCCCGTATACTAAAAATCATTGGCAAGTGAAGCTGTTTGTTGGGGAGGATCATAGCTTTGTGCAAAAACTGTTCACAAATCACTGGTGTTAGTTGCAGGTATAAAACTGTCTGTGCCATTTCCTGGGCATTATACCGCACTGTGCTGGTCAGGTTCTGACAGACACCTTCAACTCTGCTCACAGCATTAGTTTAGTGGAAACTCGTGAGACTTCATGTGGACTGTGATGGATGAGAGCCTCTGTTTGGGTTGTTGGATGTCTCATCATCAGCATACAGCCTTTACCCAGCGCTTGTGTTATCCGTCCACATCTGCTCCTTTGCAGACCTGCACTTGCTATAATAAGCTATCGATCATGACAGAGGTTTATTTTCCAATGTGTATTTAATAAACATTGAGCGAATGCCAGTTTTTTGCCTCTTACTTCAACTGTCACTTCAGTTAGTTATTGATGATCTTGCAGTAGATGGATGGGAGCAACAGAAAAGTTGTTTAACGTGGACATGTTCATCTCAGACTGTTTACTTGTAACCATGTGCTCTTTTTGCGACACTTTACATTTTGTCCAGAAGAGAGCATCAGTGCACCAGACAGCAACAGCAGCTTGTTGGAATGCTTTGATGCTGCTGGTGTGTGATCAAGAAGATCCTCAACAAATCGGACGGTGGTCTCCTGCTCTTCAGATTTATTTTTTGAATCTGCAGAATAATAGTTATGGAGATTAAAGTACTGCTTGGTCCATTTACAAATTAACAAAACGTTATGTTTTTTTAAATTAAATATATAGTAATGTAATTGTAATTCCACTCTTAGAAGGTTCATATAAACAAGTAAAGTGCATTAAATGAAGACCAGATTGAGCACCTTTAGCACTGGTTTACAGAGACACTGCTGCTTATATTCTTCATAAGTCAATTACACAGCCACAATTACAAGAAAAATAGTGTTTGACATTCATGGTGCTGTATCAGTTTGAAATCAAACATGGCCCAAATTAGCCTGATAATCATACTTAATTACCTTTTGTTTAACTGAATTCATTAATTTGAATTAATATGGCTTTAAGCAAATCAAGTAATATATTCAACTTCGCAGAGTGACAGACACAATTACACTATTAAAGGTCAGTTTGATTTAAAATAGAGAACAGAAACCTGATGGAAAGGAAGTGAAAATAAGTTGTCAATAAACCCATGCATTCAGTAAACATATCCTTAGTGAAAAAGAAGAAAGAAAAGAACATGTACCTACTCACAGCATAACACATTTTATTTATATTAAAGTGCCAGGTGATTGTAAAGCAATCTATAATTTACAGCCACAAAAGAACCGTTAACGAAAATACAAAATACTAAAATCATGAAATGACAGACAGAAAAAAAAAAGTCTAAATGGCATGTAAATAATTAGTAAAAACAAGCAAACATCATGACAAATACATACATACATACATACATACATACATAGTGCAAATGTGCTCCTTGAATTTGTTCCAAGCTTTACCGTACACCCATGTAGTACTGTGTGGTGCAGAAAAGAAGGATGCATTATTTCCTCAAAGCACTGAGTAGAATTTTTGGAAGTATCCGATGAGATGAACTGTTCGAAAAAGCAGCAAAGAATTTTCCCAGTTTGGTTCGTTTTAGTGCATCCTCTCTCCTAGTTTGTTACTATTTCTTAAGCATACATGTTTTATCAAATGTATTGTGTAGTGTAAACATGAGATTCATGATCAAAAGTTTGTAGAGTTGTACAGGTGTTTATTACTGAGAAGAAAACTATACACTGGAACCACCAATGCGGCTGGATTTGGCCCGGTGGGCCACGTTCTAATGCCAAAGGATCCGGTTGTCCTGCTTCTGAAGTCTCTCAAATACTCCGTATGGGATACACTGGTTCCACATCCTGCGATGAGATGAGATGAAAAGAAATGAAATATGACATGATAGGGAAGGAGATTAGATAACAAGAACTATAGTTATTTGGTTGTGGAGCAATTAAACACATGCCTAAAAAAGGGGGAGACAGGACATGATGATGATCACACACACAGATGCAAACAGGATTTCCTCACCTCAAAGTCTTCATTTTCTTACAGTTTCTCAGACTGACTCCCAGGCTTTGTGCTCCAACATCTGTTAGCTTGTTATACTTCACACTGTCAAACAGAAGCGATATAGTTCACACTTTAAATGTCTCTTCAGTGTGTAACACATCTAATGATCATGACAAATACATGTAAAACACATAGTCATATCAGCATATTAGTGACTACAGACCAGTAAATCAACTGATCAACATTTACTTGTATTTAATAATATGTAACTGGTTCCTCTTTTGATGCGTGCTTATTTCAATTTCTGTCTGTTGAAGGTTAAATATACAGTACAAAATACAGACGTCACAGTACATTTTCTCATGAATTAAATGGTCAAACTGGTTTGACAAACAGTTACTCTGTGTTTCTACAAAATATCTGTTGCTGGGATACATATAGAGTCAGATATGAGGACCACAAGTTATAACAACAGAAACCTATTTCATGAAACTGTGACATAAATAATCTTACTCCAGGTCGGTGAGTGAAGCCACGTGTGGGAGGACAGCTGCTAAACTCTCTGCCCCTTCATCAGAAATCATGTTACTGTAAAGACTGAAATAAAACAGGGGGGAAGAGGGAAGTGAAAATGCATGGGTGTATAGTATGAGCCATTTTGAGTGTTGTGTGTGTGTGTGTGTGTGTGTGTGTGTGTGTGTGTGTGTGTGTGTGTGTGTGTGTGTGTGTGTGTGTTGTATACCTTAAACAGTGCAGTTTGGGCAGACCCCTCAGCACGGTTGCCAGCTTCTTCACACCCTGGTCTCCTATACAGTTCTGTGACAGACTAGAAACCAGAAGCAGACAGCACACACTTAATGCAACAAACATACTGCACATAAAGATCTTACTATGTGAAAAACTAGATGATGGGATTTCTGTTGTAAATTCAAAATGAGCTGCATCCTGGGAATTTAGAACAGGAAGATGTCGCACTCACTTGAGAATTTCCAGAAAACAGAGTGAGACTAAAGCATCAGCCAATTTCTCTGCTCCTTCATCTCCTATCTTACTGTTCTCTAGACTGAAGGGGGAGAGAGAGAGAGAGAGAGCTACTGTAAAACACCAGAAACAACTGCATAAACACAGAGATGTATGCACTGAGAGAGAACAAGAAATAAAGGTGTGTATTTACTCTAAGTGTTGTAAGTTATGGAGACCTGGCAGGACTTCCCACAGTTTGGGAAGAGCCAGGGGTCCCTTCTCTGGACCAAGCCTAAAAGGTAAGACAATACCATCATCATCCTCATCATTATCATCATTATCATCATCATCATCATCATGAATTCAAATATCAGAGTTGCTCACTCGAACTCCAGCTTGTGTAGCTCTTTCACAGCTGGTACTCCCTCTGCCAAGATGGAATCTGATTGGCTGGAACTACGAGTAAACACAACACACACCTCAGAGAGCAGACATGTAGTTTGTATGCAGTAATGTATAACTTAGCGAATCTGTGTGTGTGTGTGTTTGCGTGTGTGTTTGTGTGTATTACCTGTCCGACAGCCTCTTGTGGATATGTATGTTCACCAGCTTTACCAGGTGCTCTATGTGACACACCTGTGTGGCTTTCAGAGGGTGGATCTTGAATTTGGACACCGCCCCTTGTAGGAGCCCATCTTCACCACTCTGCTCTAGCTGCTCCCATAAAGTGATGGCATCAGCAATGCATGCCCTAGAAGACACCCAAGCGTTGACATCAGTATCAATCGAACACGACCAGACACTGATGAAGGAATAAATAGCCCAAAAATGCAGGGCTCTCTTCGAGCAAATCAGAGCAACTTGTATTGAATTAATTGACTCTTCACTATGCCCCGTCTCCCTCAGTTACTGCTGCTATGCCTGTCAAGCTTTCCATTCTCACTTGGCACGTATGAAACACTGGGTCCCTAAATTCAGACAGAGGTAGACAAATGCAGGCTTCTTATTTCTAGATGGCATGTTATTTAGGCATATTAGTATTATAACTATGATAAGGAAAAAGTTAAGACCACATAAGACCTAGGCTTGACAGACTAGCCCTACCTCTATTTAGAGATGCTACGCTATGATTAGATAAACACTGTTTGGGATAGGGGTTTAACAAACTCAATTCATACCAAGCAGCTTTTTGAGGTGTGGATTGTAACCCCTACCTGTATGTGTTGATGTTGTTGAGGCCCACTAGAGCTCTGAGTCCAGAGATCTGAATCCCAGAATCCTCCAGATCCAAACAGAAACATCTCCCTTCAGCCCCCCCCCTTTCAAGAACGTTCTGCACGGCGAACACGTCTGACGGGTTGAGTGGAACCCCATGAAATGTCAGGACTTCTGGAAGATTCGCTGCCAGGTGAGTGACTAATTGTGTGCTGCTTCTGTCCCTGCTGCCATCACCTTGCGTGGAACTTGCCTCATAAACATAGTGACAAGCCTCCAGGACCTGAGCAGGGCTCAGGTCACCATGTGAAAGACCTTCAAGGTGTTTTGTTACTAAAGCCTGCTTGGAAACCACCATGTCTCTAAAGGCTGTCTCGGTGCATGAGTGGAGCCTCTGCAGCTCTGTCCTGTTGTGGAACAGGAGCCCGACTGCAAAACGCTGAGTGAGTTCAAGCTCTTCCCTTTGAGGTCGCCGACGTCCCTTTGGTCCTAACTGGAAAGGTAAGGTCTGCAGGAATGTACGGTCTGATACAGTCCTGGAGGAACAGAAAGTGAAAAAAAAAGAGTCAGGGAAATTCCAAGACGGTCAGGCACCGAAAGTGAAAATTATAATAGGTTGGGAGTAGGAAGGGATTTGCTCTTTTGTTTTGAGCCTGACAAGGGACATAGAAGATACTTTATCAGATTAAAAGTAAAGTTTATTCTTTTTTTTTTATCAAGGTCTTTAATTCACTCGATTAATCAACCAATTCTCATTTAATCTTTTTAACCAAATTATTGTAATGGAAACAATGGAGACTATTTTCTTCTGATAAATAAAGAACTATTACTTTGACAGAGACAAATGGACGCCTGCCAGGAAACTCTGCAGGAAGGGATTGGCCCACAACAGGATGTGGTCATCACTGGCATCTACATTTTTAATGTCCGTCCTCCCTTGGTTCCCCGTCCTTTCTGCCTTCTCTCCTCTTCCCATTTCATCTTTGTCCTCTCTTCCTCCTCCATCTCCCTCATCACTTGACACGGCCTGCCTCGTCCTCAGGTGGTAAGAGAGGAAGAGCCCTGTCCTGTGGCCGAATGCCTTGAGCTTGGCAGATATGGTCCGTCCTGTGGGGAGGATGGAGGAGTTTGCTTTGACCCCCTCCCAGGCCAAAGAACCCAGCTGGGACAGCATCTCTCTCTCCTGTGTTCTATCTACTTCTCCACCAACACTCATCAAGTCCTTTCCTTCATCTTCCTCTTTCTCCTGTTTTTTTCCCCTCCTTGTTCTTTGGGTGTGAGAGCGAGTGCGAACCTGTGCTTTGGACTTCGCATTTTTGTGGCACCTTTTCACTTGAGAACGACTTGAGATTTGTGTCTGGGTTTCTTCTACAGACTGCACTGATATTTCTGTTTGAGCTTCAGTCTGTGATTGTGTGCTCTCACTGTCCTTTTCCATTTTCAGACGAAGCACTCGATGGCAGAGCCCGGTCAAAGTTCTTGGTAGGACCTCTGAGCTTTTGGACTGTTCTAAAACGAAGCAGACCAAGCGACATAGTCCAGGATTCCAGCAGAGGAGATGTAGATAGCTGCAGTTTTTTAATCTGTCCAGAGCAGATGCTCTGAGGGCTGGATCAGTGAAGTACTGGGACAAATATGTCTCTACGTCTGTGGGGGTGAAGCCACAAACCTCCAAAATGCTGTCTGTTCGCCGGAGTACCTGGCTGGCAGCGCCTCTTGGACGGGTAGAGAGCAGAAGAGTGCAGCCTGGAAGGAGTACCCTCTGAAGGATGGCGGCGTATAACTGTCTTACTGTGTAGGTCTGTGCTTTACTGTCTTTCTGCAATGATGTTACCAAGTCTTTTTCTTGAGTCTGGAGTAGAATTTCATAGTCTCGCAACTCATCAAACCCATCAAAAATGATGAGCACACGCTTGGGAGCTGCAAGGATTTGAGCGTACACTGCGTCGGGGTCCATGCAGGAAGGGGCAAAGGAGGAGAGGTTTAACAGGAGGGTCTGCAGGCTAAAGGTCGGCTCAGTTAAAGTGAGTGCTTTGCCGTCTAATAGGAAGACAAAGTCAAACTGTGGGATGCAGTCTCTGGACCAGTCAAGACACAGCTTCCTGATCAGGGTGGTTTTTCCCATGCCAGCATAGCCAAGTAGCAATATGTAGCGCTTGGCTTTGTCTCCATTTGAGCCTTCGAAGATCTGAGTGGAAAAAGGTAAACATAGGTACCAGTGAGATGCAGCCAGCAATTCTTATCGTTTTTACCTGTTTCATTAGTCATATAAACAAATCCAAATACAGTTTTTCTATCCAGTCAAAGTGAAACTCTTACCTGACTCTGCACCAACAAGCTTTTTTGTTTATCTGTAACACCCATGATGACTAGCTCCTTGTCCAGGAATTTGTTGGTGTTTTTTCCAGAGCGAAAAATCTCTCTCTGGCTCACTTGAACATCAACATAATGAGTGGTGAGGCTAAGGCCTGCCTCCATATCCTGGCAGGTTCGACTCATTTGGGCTTTGGCTTCGTGGATGTAGTCTTTTACAACCTCTGAAAAACAAACACAACCGAATACCAAATTGCTTCTCCACAAAACCCGGTTTGTACCTTTTAAGGAAATGTTATATTGAAGCAGGAGGGAGGAGTAAAAGCATATAGTAGACTTACGTGGAATGTCAAGAACAGTGGGAGACTGTGGAAGAGGTGATTCCTTACACGTGGATATCTCTGAAATGCAACATGTTGTGAAATTTGATACATGGCAGTAACTCTACAGGGTAATTTACACACAAGAAGAAAGAACTGACGCTGATTTCTGATACTCACCATTACTGGGGGAGAGGGGTGAGGCACAGGGGGGGCACATGGCACTGCTAGCACTGTCTGACAGCGATCCTGATGGGGATGAACTCATTTGGACTGGTGCTACTGCCCCATCCACTACAAACACAAAAGAAGAAAACATTAAAAGCCTCCATTCACACATATGGTGGTTGGTAGAGAGTGCTTGCCATGTTGTTGCTTAAAAGGCAGAACCAAAACTGTAAATGTGGAAGCATTAGGTACATGACACTGTCAGTATCAAATATCTGCATGCACATGAAGTAGAGACTGGCACACACACACACATATATGCACACATACACACACACACACACACACACACATCCCAGATTTTTCTTTTTTTTTTACTCACCTGGGGAGAGGGGTGGCACTTGGCGTTTGCAGGGTGGCGAGGCAGCAGGAACTATAGTAGAATTAGGGGTTAGAGTATGTACTTTTCATAAAGTATATGTGCAATAAACAGACATACATGGGGGACAAGGCAGGGCTAGTTAATATACTGTATATAACACATATCATACTTTAAGTTCTTTACATGGTGCACAGAAGACATTAAATAATAAAAGGGTTATTCAGCATCACACGCCTAGAGTACATTTAACACATTACAACACTAATTAAATGTACTGAAACAAAATGTAAAAGGAAATCTGAACACAGGCATGGGGAAGTTCAGGAAGTAGAATTAGATTCACAGTAAATCTGAAATCGCCTGGGAAGCTTATTCCAGCTATCTGTTGTATAATAACCACATGCAGACTGGCGTGCATTACTGTCAATGGCAGTGTCCTTTTTTAATACAACCACTAGAAGTCGCAGAAATAAGAAATGTTCAGATATTTTTCAGGGAAGTGGTGGGGGCTTCAAACAAAAGAGGATCAAGGACTGAGCCCCGGGAGAATCTGCATGTCATGTTGGTAGCCACCAGATACATAATTCCTGACAGAGACTAAGTAGCCCCAGTCTATCTAGTAGTGCTACATACTTTACTGAGACAGAGGCAGCATAGGATTCAATGGGAGTAGGACTGAATCACTATGTTTATGTAAGACTGAAACTTTGGCAGAAAAAGTATCCAGATGAGTTTGAAAGTTGCTAGTGAATCTTTTCCAACATTCAAACGGAAGGTTTGGCATATGTATGTGGTTGCTAATTACAGCTGTGTCTAGACTTCGCTTTTCAGGAGACGCTTGATGAACCAGTTTGCAGGGCAGTTACAATTCCATATCACCCAAATCTTCATTTTACTCTACACAATCGACAAACAGGATGTTTTCCACGTTTATTGCATTGGAGTGCACTAGATTTAACAGCTGTACCTAAACAAATGGTACATGCAGTGTGTGTGAATGCTTTACTCACCTAATATGTAAGTAGGTGTAGCAGCTGTATTGGGGAGTGGAAGTCTAATAACCGGAGGAGAGGAGAGCCTCACTGTCTGAATAACCTGATATTGTGGAGTGTCGGGGATGGTGATAAACTGAATGGAGGGATGGAAATGAAGGATTCTTTGTGGAGTGGTGGAGAGGCCCACCGTCTCTGCTGGACTCGGCTCTGATCCTGTATCAGAACAAGCAGTAACAACATCTGCATCATTCTCTGCCAACAGGTTTTGTTAACCTTGAACATATCAAAAAGGCAGGCTGAACAAGGAAAACAAACCTGATAGTTTAGTTTCCAAGAACATAACAAGGATGTTATAAACACAGTAAGTAACTATCAACACCGTATCTCATAAGTTCAGTTATGTGACATAAAACATTTTTTTAAAGCTTTATTACAGTAACCAAACCAAATTCTTTGTATGTTGTGTTTTATCTGATACTTTCTTTAAAAATAACATTTGAATTATCACAGGGGAACAAGTTTGTTTTACTTTCAAGTTTATCTAGTTCTGTCAGTTGAATCAAGTTGCACATTAGTTTGGGATAATTTGAAAAGCGGCTAGAGTTCTCACATATTGACAACTAAATCGGATATCTAAAAAGCACCAAAAACATCTGGAGGAAGTTGGGTATAATGACAAGAGAGTTCTTCTTTTGGTTCATCGATGTGACCTCTTATCTGACGACTTAAAAACCTAAGTTCCTGTTTCTTGATCTGCATTCCAATGCCATGACGGAACTATGTCAAGCATAGCCAACCAACATCCCTTTCACCCACGAGTCTCATTGTGCCACTGTAGCGTCACATGATGACCTTGTATGGTGGGTGGCTGGCAACGCCAAGTGCTCTTTGTTGGCTTTACTCTGGTGTCCACACACCTGTGGATGTAGAGCTGTAGACTTTTTGGTTTTGATTTTGTGCCCCAGCTCTCTAAACTGTTTATAATGTGATATATATACACAGTGAACTTACACTTTCTACACAAAAAGATATGAAATAATTACATGTAAAGTTTGGCATTTTATTAGCTGTAGAGCTCTTTCTCTACATGCAGGACATATGGTACAGCACCCACCACAACAAAGGTACCAGCACCCACCATAACAAAGAGTTCAACACAAAGGCCACATAAGCACAAACTCTCCCTCTCTCTCTACGGAAGCGCGGGCACAAGATGCTGACTGCAGTTTATTAACAGCCTGAAACTTATATACAGCTCCTTTAAATGTTTTTTTTAAAAAAACCTACAGTGTCTATCTGTTCCCCTAAAAATCAATCTACAGCAGGAACATTAGAAACTTACCTTGGGCGACAGTTGGCTCATCCTGTGCCTTTTTGGTTTTTGGTTTGCCTGCAAGAGTTGAAGAACCAACATTACAACATGGTTCCTAGTTAACCTCACATGAAGACAGCCAGAAAAGAAAACCAGGACCACCAGTCCAAACATCCTATGGAACAGCCTTCCTATGGAGCTTTTCATCTGTGTATCTTAAGGGAAAGTGCTTCTAAGACATACTGTATAGGTTTTGATTCTTCAATGCAATTTTCCTTCTGTATCAAGCAGCTGTACAATATGAAAGTTAAGTATCAGACTCAGAAACTTGACTGAAATGTGTTATTCATAACAGTTTTCATTGTTACATTATTGTTGCATGGTAATGAAGTTAATATCCATTTGAAATATATGCACTGCATCATCTCATAACAATTATGTCAATTTGAAAAACATTAATACAAAATGTTCATTCAGTGTGATGGATTGCACAAGTAAGCAAGTTTCAAACATACTGATATGAATGGAAACAATGGCTGCCTGAAACAGTAGACCAAATACGTCCAGATTTCTAAAACACAGTGGCACGGCCTGCAAAATGTATACTGTAAGTGCTCTCCAGTAAATGGGCTAAAGCACACATGATGATCTTGTAAACAGTTTGTAGATCTGTTTAAAAGCTCTGTATAAAAGACCACTCATTGTTATCAGTGAAGGAGAAAGAAAGAAAGTTCACAGTAAATAGGCTTATCAGCCAAATTATTGGTATGTCTATGCCAAACTTGCCTCTATTGTAAGCTGATAGGAAGATTGGGCTGACACATGAGTCTGGACTCTGCTCTGGTGATAAGTGATAATAATGATAAACATTAGCTTTGAGATGGGCTTGTGGCTGACAGGATACTGTGCAGGTTACATATTTAACAGTGTCTCACATTAAAGGTTGAAACAACATACAGTGAGTAGTTAACAGAGAGTTTGGGTAGGTCACCTGCTGCTCTTCGCCTTTTTGGCCTAGATGGTGTGTTCTCATCAGTGCATCGTTGTGACTGGGGAACTGGAAGGGAAAAACATAAATAGAACATGTGAACTTGCAACACAAGCAAGTAAAACAGATGCATTAGTTCAGGTTTGCAGAAAGCTGCCGCCGCAATCCAAAAATGAGGTATTATGTGACAAAGAAGTGATCAGGGTAGTTTTCACGGCACTGAGCAGAGGCTGTGCTGCAGTTAGTCTATTAGTTAATCTACCTCTGGGTCTTTTTGTCCTGGTTTTTGTTTCGTCCGTCAGTTTGTCCTCCTGTATCTGCTGGTGACTGCCTGGGCTGGGCAACTCTGTTGGCATGGAAATGTCACCTGAAGTGCATGAAAGAGGAAGTAAAAAAATCAATGAAGCAACTAGCAGACACAATAACCAGAAAGAGAAAATTGTTATTATGGTTGTCATGACTTTCAGCGCTGAAAATTCTCCAAACATCTTGAAGATTTGAAGAAGGAAGTGGTAAATAAAACTTAGGGCAGCTGTGATGGAAAACAACACCGCTTTACTTCCTTGTTGTTTGGGGTCTCACAGATCCCACTGCTCTATATGTTAAAATAATTACAATAATTGGAAAATGTGTCCAATTCTTTACATCAAATATATTTTCTTTTCCACTGGCCTTATTGAAACCCAATATGTAGAAAAGTATTTAATTTATAACCCCTTCTCTTGCACATTTGCTGAAGGTGACAAACATGCAAAGACAGCCATAAAGCATTGTCATTACACCAAATAGACATATTTGATGTTTTATTTGTTATATGGATGCAGGAATTAATTTATATTCCCTTTATTTGCCAAAAAGTCATTCACAGACAGAGAAATGGACAGTATAGTATCCTACAGGGTGACTTCACTTGCGTCTGGGGTCAGTCCAGGTCAGTCATGGATTGTGGACTGTAATATCTAATAAAAGGTCTTTATTTATATGTTTCAGTGTGTCTGTTTATCTATTATTCATCCACTGTCCATTGTTTATGAGCATGTTTGTGCAAAATGAAAAGAGGAGATCCTTACTACAGTTGTTGAGTTCATCCTCACAATTCCACCATGGATCGCCAAAGAGCACGTCCGTGTCTAGGTAAGGAAATGCATAGATTAAGACAATAGATGACCTTTGAGTTTACTCTTGAATGTGTGGTGTGTTTCTTTGATAGACCATTATCAATTGTGTTATTACATACTGTACACTGTAAATGAATGAATATGTGTGCATAGGTTTGGTTGCAACTTACCCAGGGTCCGCAGGTAATCGTCATTCATGTATTCAGATAAATCATCTAAAACACAAATGATAAGTTTTATCAGACAAGGCATGTGCAACAGTTTGCTTCCCTATCTTATTTATTTTTTTGTTCATATTTGCTGATGAACCATTTCACATAAAATCATAAAATCTCACCTGAGTCTAGTGAGATTTTAGATATTTTATCTACTTCTTAATGGGCTCAAACAGTCACTGAATAAAGAGATTTTTCCAGTTACCCCACAAAAGCGATATATTAATGATGTTCCAGTAGTTTTATGAAGCAATCTACAGCACCCTTAATGCAATCAGCGTGTTGATTCATGTATAACCATACTGCTGTGCTCCTTTCTACAGTCTAGACAAGTATTTCAAAATTGAACAATACTAACCTGGTAGATCTCCCAAGAAAGGACAGATTAACGGATCCTCATCCAATTCCTGCATCTTGGCACCTGATTACACACACATAAAATGTAAACAAAAAATATTATTAATAAATTCTTCTTTCTTAAATTTAAGAGCATCTGATTTCAGAGCGAAATATGATAAATAGCTTTTATTCTCATGTTTGCAAGTAAGAGTACAAAAGAGGGATTTATACTTGCAGCTGTCAAAATGTCCCTTTAAGCAGTTTCATAAATGCAGAGACTGGATTCTTCTCTATAGATTTTTTTGTTTGTTGGTCTCATGGTCATCATGTCATCATGGTTTTAAGTGATTTGAGGGGCAATCCAGTGACTTAGGAGTTAAGACGCCTACCAGCCCACAGTTCCGTGTTGAGTTGAGCCTTTGTTGAGTCTCTCTCTCCCTCATTTCCTGTCATTTCTGAATTGGTGCTATGCAATAAAGGCATAAAAAGCCGAAACAATAATAATATAAAAGCAGCTATAAGAGAAAGGTAAGGCAGGAAGACCAGGGAGGGAAGAAGAAGAACTGAGGAAGGTGGGAAAGAATGAAGGATTAAGGTTTCTTTGTTCAGTGTTGACACCCACAGAGTTGTGTGACAGCTCGTGCCAACACTGTTACTGTAAGTCTGTATTATTCGATAGGCTATCTAATTAATTTCATTTAAGAATGTGTGTACATGTGTGTCATAATACCATCCACTAAGGTATCATACAAACCAGCCTGATGCAAGATAAAGACTTCATTTGGTATTCAAATACAGAGCTGACAAAGAAAGTTACAAAGACAGGAAGAGAGGTTGATTAATTTTGTTTTTGTTTTCTTTCTCCTCTTCAGTTTAACTTAGGATTACATAAAGGACGAAGCTACCCTTGATGTTTAGTCATAAACAAAACATGGGGGTTGCTTTCACATTGTGACTCGGTGGTTTTCACCTCGTGCATTTTTGGTTTTTTTTTGGTTTCGGAGTGAAGGAGTGTCTGACCGTCAGCTGCACGTTTGGTCCCCTCTCTCTTCACTGGGACCCCTCTTCACCCACCAAACTCGGACCACTCTATAGGCTCCAGTGGATGAAAGATTTCTAGGAAATTGGTCATTGGTACCTGGCCGTACAGCTTTTAAAGGTTAAGATTGGCTCGGGGTCCAGATGGCAGTGGAGCTGGCCGACTTCTTCTCCGGCCTAATACAACGGCAAGTGCGTTGTTTGATGTGTTCTTGGGATGCATTGTGGAAATGTAGCGACATGTTGCAGCAGGTTGTTGATTTCGATTAGCAGCTGCCTGTGCTGGGCACGTGTAAACTATTGAAATGAGGACCTCTATGTGCAATTAGGCCAGATTCCAACCAGACACACACCACACACCTTTACCAAATAAGACTCACCAGGACTCTGACTGACACTCAGCTGTGGACTTTCAACTCAGATCTAAACACCAATTGCACACAGATGGTGTGCGAACCAAAACATCATGAATGTGCCTCACACAATGACAATGTAGCCGCTGTTTCCTGTTACACAGAGCATATGCACTGCACTTGAATAGATACAGTGTAAAGATAATACACCAGTTGCTAATGCCATTAAAGCCTATTTTAAAAGAAGCAGCAGTGGGGGAGACCTGATGCCTGATAACACGCAAAACAAGGGGAACTTAAACCCACCATCTTGCATGCTCTTTCACTCTGCAACTGAATCAATAATAATAAAAAAAAAAAACATAAATAAAAAACACATTTCAAGCAGCACAAGGCATGGCCAAGGTGAGACAAGCAGCAAGCAAGCAAAGGCAACACATAAATGTTGTCAAACCCAATGAGTGAGTGAAACGCCAGGTTGTCACTACACTCCCACATCTGCGTCTGTTTGGCGTCGCCAAAGCAGTGAGTCTGAGCAAAGAAATCACTTTCTTTTATTCCGTGGAAGTCCCCAAAAAAACTTTCTGACTTCCCCTGACAACGACCTCTCAGTTCACTAAACCATTTTACTCACAGGATACATGTGGAAGCGTGGACGCACAGAAAGCCGTTCTGCAGGCGCGTAATGGAGGTTAGTCGCCTTATAATGGCTGAGAGTTTGCAGGTGAACTCATACAAAACATCACAGTTAAAAGAAGCACAGAAGCCTTTAAACTGATGTTAAACTTGTTGGGCGTAATTAAGGCTATTTAAAGACAGAAAATATCAAACTTCATTTGAAAAAATGAAAAAAAAAAAAAAAAAAGAAAATGTTTAAAAAATTAAATATTTATGCTGATTACCTAATGATGCAAAAACGTTTTACTACTGCGCAAAATTCGGTAAAACAACCGGAAATCACAAAACGGTCAATTCAGACCCCCCGACGTGTTTACCTATGCATGCTTGCGCACTTTGGATAACCGCACCCAAGCTGCACCATCAGAGCCGGGATAACATTTACCTGCCGGGCCAGCGTCCCTGGATGATGCGCAGCTCCTTATCTGCAGTATATTCACCTTTGTAATAAAAAATCCAAAATCCAAATCACCATTTACAGAAGGCTGTCTTCAGATGACCAACTATATCCTTCTAGTCGGTGGGCGCAACCTGCTCGGTCTATCATAGACTCTGGTTTTACTTTCACTATTTCAAAGACGCCAAGCTTCGGTGATTTAGTTGCCAGAGACGTCCCGGGGGGGAGATCAGCAGCTTTGTTTGTGATTACCAAACCGCAACTTTAAAATAAATTGAAAGTTTTGGCTGTGGAGCAAACACCTGACTCAAAAGTCAGTGTTTCTGGAAGTAATTGGTTATTACTGCACTATACTAGTACTTTAATTTTATTTTGAATTAAGTCACACTTATTTAAGGATAATGGTCTTATTATTATTATTATTATTATTATTATTATTATTATTATTATTAGGTGGTCTGTCCCAGGTTGGCTGTAACACTTCCCTGCTTTTCCATCATTTCTTTTTCAAAGGTCCTCTTTCTTTTCTATCCAGTGCTTCATTAGTATGAGCTCTACCTCACTCTATGCTACATATTGCTTGAAATCCACTAAAGAGCCCTTTACTCCCTGTGGGACCATAATGAAACACATTAAAAACTATGCCACACGCTTATCACTCCTTGCTGTGAACAAGGCAACACAGGAAGCTTTGGTTATAGAGTGGAAAGCACCTGCCGTACCTGTTTATCAATGTCAGTCACACAAACAGCCATGCTGCAGCGCCTGATTCACCACACACGCATACCATTTATACCGGTTGGTTTCACCAAAATACCATAAAGGCAAACGACTGTATTCAGAAAAGAAAACGAAAATGGGTACACATGCACACACAAACACACACAAACACACACAAACACAGACACACACACACATGCACGCACACAGACAGACACTCACACACACACACACACACACAATACTGGGAAATATGGCACTCTATCTCGGGGGAGTAAGAAGGGAAGAGTGTGGACAGGGTGAGCCAGATGGCAGAAGGTGGGAAGAAGCAAAGACAGGGGCAGAGGAATTCAATCCTAAGAAGTCGACTCAGTGATTCGAGCAGTTGACTATGAGGCTCTAACAACAGTAACTGATGAGGGGGATGAATGCAATACACCTAAGGTAATTGCTGGTAGATAAATAATCATAACCTTTGATTGTGAAGACGGAAATCTCAATAGGTTACACCCTTAAGAAAAGAAAGTGAAGCTCTGCCCCTTGAAACTGAGTCATATTACAGTAACCTCCACAGGGCTGAATAAAGACAGTTGTCTATTTTCACTGATACTGTAGCTGGTTTCCCACAGCAATGTTCATCATGGCTGCTTCGTGTCTAGTTCGCCACAACTTTCATAACAAATGAAACAACTGAACCAAGTGATGCAACAGCTATGAAC
Source organism: Lateolabrax maculatus (assembly GCA_031216445.1). Taxonomy (NCBI): domain Eukaryota; kingdom Metazoa; phylum Chordata; class Actinopteri; order Acropomatiformes; family Lateolabracidae; genus Lateolabrax; species Lateolabrax maculatus. The sequence continues at coordinate 18,876,122 of CM062216.1, read as the reverse complement.
TCCATTACTACCTGACGTTTGGAAATAAATAAATGGGTGTGCAATCATTTCTTAAAGTTAAACAAGGACAAAACTACACAGGCTACACTACAAATGTCCTGTAACATTTAGAATTGAAGGCCCTTCTCCTTGTATACAAAGCCCTCAATGGGATACATCGCTAACTCCTTTGTTAGCGGTTTGCCTTCATGAACGCCGCGATCATCTGCTGCAGGTTTATTGGCGGTTCCCAGAAACAGCCAGAGAAAATTGGGGATGCTGCCTTTGACAATTGCGCCCCAAATCTGCATCACACTACCTATAGATATAAGGGAAGCCAGCTCGCAATTTTTTTATTAAAAGAAAGCTAAAAACTTATCTCTTCACTAGCTGTGACTTTCCTTATACAGGCCTGAAGCTGTTGTTTGCGCTTTGCTTCCCACTTGTATTTTACTTAATTGTGTTTATGTGTTTCGTGTAATCTGTTCTTTAACTTTACTTTCATCGTTATTATTCAGTGGTTTATATTTTCCATCTCATGTCATGCATTCTAACTATTTAACCCTTGAAATCCTGTGTCTGATTCTTCCAATTGATCACTGAAGCTTTATTCGGGCCAGTAGAGGCGTTCTATATTTCTATTTAACAGAAATTCTATTTAACAAAAAATTTGCTGATCTAAAGCTGCAGTATGGTCCTCTGTCTAATTCTCTAAATCTTTTTTTTAAATTATCATCTGATGTGTAAGACTCAACCAACGCACAACAAAAGTATTTGTCTTTGCCAGTACCTGTATTTAGGATAGGGGATTTTTATTTTCTTTTTTTAGGTTACAAGGATCAAAATGAAACTGAAAGTAGGGCACACCCAAATCACCAAATCCTGGGTCCTAAAGCATTGTCTAACAACTTGATACTGTTTGCCATGGCTTGTCACGGAAGGCACGGCATGCACTATGCAGGTGACTGATGTGACTTTCATTTTGTGATTTTTGGTGAAAATCACGAAAATGGAAAATGGAAGGCACCTGGAGATCTTGGAAGAAAAAAAAGGAAGTTTCTTTCAGGCGCTGCGGTGATGCCCATACAACCATGAAATCAAGGCTTTGATAGTATTCCTATAACCCCAGATAGATCATGTATATAAGAACAGACAGAGCTAACATGGGACATGATACTGTATGATGATTGAGTGCAAACTTACCCCAGTGTGAATGCACCCTCTCCTCATCCTCTTTACTCTCTAGGAAGTCTGTTATGCCATCAGTGCTGCATGTTTTTGTACTATAAGCAGTCCTGAAAACATCTTCTATGTTGTCTATGACACCTAATGTCATGCTGTGATCTGTGTTCGAGCAAAATGAAGTATCTTGTGCATCAGTAGGACTGTTTTTTGGTGTGCAGGGAGAAAATAAATGTGCAATGTCTTCTGTAAATCCTGCATCTGTACCACAATGTATGTCTGCTGTCAAACAGAGAAGGTCCTCTGTGGTGTATGTTGTCCTGTCATCTACCCAGCAGACATCGCCCTCCAGTCTGGCTGTGATTTTTCTGTTTGTGTCCGTTGCTGCACAGGTTTGAACCGGTGAGGCATTTCTTGCCAATGCAAAGACATTGAAATGATCCTTGTTCAATCCAGTTGATGCCAAGCTGTCATATGTAGAGAGATAGAGGCCTTGTGGTGTGTCAGTGGCTCCTTCTGTATCCAGTGTGAAGTCTGTAATCTCTGCCTTTGTACACTCAAAGTTGAGAGCGTACAAATCTAGTGTCCTGCAAGTGATTGCAAGCTCTGTTTCCTCTTCCATATTCAAAAGAGGGCATTGTGCCTCACTGTCTATCACTGTTTTCTCACTTGTCAAACAGCCAGTAGTCATACAAGGAACCAAGGGCAGCAACATCCTCCGTCCTCTGTCCCAGTGCTGCCACAGAGGGACAGCTATCCTTCTAGCCGCCTCCTCTACCTGCTCTAACCACTCCTTCTCATCCTCCAAATTCCCCTCATACATTCTCACATTGTCACTTTCAGGCTTCTGCATTGATTCTGCACTTCTCAGCAGTTCTGTAATTTCGTCATCTAGTCCGAGCCTGCATTCATCAGACGGTGGATACATTTCTGATGATGCAGGCTTCGATCTTGTCTGGTCAGTGACAGCAGATTCTCTGGGCTTTGATGATCCACATTTCCTCACCTGGTTGAGTTGACTTTGGTTGAGGTGGGTGGTGGATCCTCGAGGTTTACACGCTGTTGGGCTGGGAACTGGCTCAGGTGCGATCCGCTCAGCAAGTCGGTGCACACTCAAGCTCTTGCTGTAGGCTTCTGAGATGATCTGCTCCTCCACCAAACCTTGCAGCAGAGCTTGGACCTCGGCAGGAGAGGCCCAAGTCAGAGCCAGCCGCACTCCGTCCAGAACCTCCTTGAACTGGGACATGGCGGCGGCGACGACGTCTGCTCCCCGGACATTGATGTCTGGCAAGAGAAACAGCTACTAGCAGAGATGATTGAGTTTTAGTTGTTGTTGTTTTTTTAAGGTACACAATGATTTTGTTCAGGAGGCGTCCCTCATTAAAAGAGGGAGGTGTTTGTGTGGTTTCAGGGGAAGTCTGTTTGAAGAATTGTTTCAGTTTTTTGTTTGGGAATGTTTTTGAGAGAGACTGTAATGGCCTGGAGATAGATATTTCATTATTATTAGGAAGTAACGTTACATTATGCTTGGACAAGGAGACAAGATGAAAGTCATTTTTTCAGTTTCAGAATGAATACTTTCATCAATCTCCCTACAAACTGACCCGGTCGTTTATTCAGCATTATTATTTAGCATAAATGTTATATAATTGTACCTCATATTTTGGTACTTTTCATACAGTCAAGAACGTACACATATCATTTTGAGTGTAGTATCACACCTAACACACTTCTATAACCAAGAAAAACATTATTTTCAAGACAATTACATAGTACATATCAACTTGTTTATAAATATGTCACTTTCTATTGTTTCTAGTACTTTTCACTGGATGTTTCCTATTTTTGATCAATGCCTACAATAGAAGTCACACAGGATGACATTTATTTTCCTCAGGTTTGACTGTTGAACTGATTTCCGGATTTATTCTTTGTGTATCAGAGCAGAACAACGGAAGAAAGGTATTTCCCTAATTAAAACCACTCCCTCCTTTCAGGTTGAGTGATTCATTAATTAATATTTCACATTTCCTGGTTAGCAATGACAGACACACACAAACACATAACCAAGCCATGATACACAGTATGCTCTCTCAACTGTGCAAACCTGTGTGACCATACGTTATTATTACCACTCTATTGTTTGGTTTTATGATTACTGGTTTGGCTCAACAATACACTGCCATGCCCATATTCACCATGCTTCATTTGAACACAGCCACACCTCCTGCACTACAGTAGACATATTTGTTATGGACACTAAAATCTTTAGTCCTTCTTTCCTTAAACTTGTTTGCTTGTATTTTAGGAAATTAAATGGACTGTATTTTTGCAATTACTGTATCTTTCTACATGGACTGAATTGCTTAAAATGTAGGAAAATATTATAGTGCTTGAAGTCATACTTTTATAACTCAACCTCAAGACTTCAACCAACACCGTCCTAAAATAAAAGTAGAGTGAAGTGGTACAGTATATGTGTGAGAAACACGTCTGTGGCTACTGTTGTTTTGTCTGTTAGCAGGATGCAGATGAAGTTTCACATGTGTTTTTTTTTGTGAACCCTTGAGGAACGAAGTACAGACAAGGACACTCACAGGCATACACACCCACAAATAAAACATGGTGGCAACACTTTGCACTCCAGACCTGGTGGAACTGGATTTACGCCACTTACCAAAACTGTCCACATAACCAATATCATTATCAGTACATGTTGATAGAATACTTGAAGATTTTTACATTAAATACAAGGTTATCTCACGTAATCTTTGATTTCTAAATAGATATAACAAAAAGGATCCTGCATTTAATAGTTTGGTAACTTTGGTAGAAAAATAATTGAAGGTGTTTTCATTTTTGTTAATTTATTTTAAAGCAAGAACATTACACAACACAATATGTTTCCAAAATATATATAACATTTAACAAATTAATAATCAAACAATTAAAAACAGTGATTGATAACTGGAAATCAATTTCCACAGGTTCTCTTATTGCTGGTATATTTACTGTGTATCAGGGTCACCTAAATTGCTCAGATTGTAACTACATCTGAACTTTACGTCTGGTCAGTGAAGAAAATCAGAATCCACCACAAACCAAATGTATGAAAACATTTTTTAAACAGACTCTGGCCTGTATTCAATAAAGTTTAGTTCCCTCCAATGCATACTTTGCATATATCTTAGACAAACATAATCTAAGTAGATCTCCCAGATTAGTACAAGCACATTTTTACGTTTCCAAGACGTGCTGGATACAAAAGCAAAGCATATATCGTGGCTATTAACATCTCTATACAGTGGAATGATTACGATCACTGAGAAAACAAAATCAATATTTTTTCCCTACTTACTATTGATTCCCTGTAACCAGGGTCAAAATATCCTTGCAGGAAATGGCTACTAAAGGAACTCACATATATTCAGTATCTTGCAATGCGTCCAGGATCCACAGCAGTCTCATTCTGGGACCAAGAGACAATACACTACATGTCTTCATGCCATCTGAGGACTTATCAGACTGAGCCTCTGGCACTACTCAGGCCCCCACCTATACTGTACAATTAATAATTCTGGTAATATTCTATATTTTTCTTATTGTCAACAAATTGCATGAAAAGACCAAAACAAAGAATTGATTGATGAAGTACTGCATGTGTATCTAAAGCCACAAACAGCTTCCTCTGTGCTGTAGAGCTCCACTGTTGTCCCAAAAATGATTAAAAACACATAATTGACCAACACTGTTGCATTGCGAGACATGTTATTTTTTTATGATGAATAGGGCTTTGCAGTTTATGTTGAGTCAATCATGCATAAATTGTCCTGCCGCTATGAATACTCACACAAAAACCGCATTTGTATCATTCCGCAACTGAAAATAGTCCAACAAATGCACTAGTATACTATGTATATATGTATGAGGCACAAATTACTCGTTAGTGAATGTTGCATTATTAATGAGCTTTCCTTTGTGTGTTTATTATTCATTACTTAATCATTTCTACCACACTTTCATCATGTGATCTGTGTTCTGGTCCAATATGGCCGCCATCAGAGGGGGTTCAGGTGGCGCTCTGCTCCTCAGTCACACGGTTGGAACAGTAGTCCTGAATACCTGGCAGAGGAGAGAGAAGAGGGGTGTGATGAGTCTGACAACTATGAGAGTTTTGATGGACGATTTCCAAGGAAACAAACAAATAAACCTTCGTTATTAAAAAGATGTTTGTGTGTGTGTGTGTGTTTGTGTGTATATGTGTGTATATGTGTGTATGCAAAACACATTTGACTCAACTTTAATCTACTGATGTAAGTACAATTATTGAATTCCGATCTCTTCTTCTTCCTCTTTATTCGACTGCTTCCCATTTGTAAAGCGATCACTTCTTCTTTCATTACATTTAATCAGGAATTGGGACCTCAAGTAAACCATCCAGTCATCAAAAATTAATAAAGGACTTCGCTGGAAGCTGATTTATGTCTGTGTGTGGGTCTAACTTCCTTACACAGTAATGTAACAGAATCTACAATAGGATGAGAAATGTGGCAAAACAGACACTGACGATGCTTGCGTATTTTTTTCCCTGGAAACACTCACTTTGCACAATACTCTGGTAGACTTTTGCAGCGGGAGAGTCCGGTACTTCATTGAGGAAAGACTTGCCCTCATCACAGCTTCGTGCAATTCTTGGGTCTAGAGGTACCTTTCCTAACAGGGGTAGATTTAGATCCAAACACATTTTTTCGGCGCCCCCTGTGGTGGGAGGGAAGATCTGGGATGTGTTCTACAAGAGAGAGGACAAAGAAAAATAATAATTTATGTATGCATTTTCAGATTCTATGGACCCTAAAGCTCAGGAATAGAAAATTGAAAAAAAGTAACAAATTAAATCATTGTGTACAGATGGTGAAAAGATGCAGGTGGGTGTGATCAGAATCAGGTTGGAAAATCTGCAGGTGTGGGATTGAAAAATCCGTCCTGTCCTGTCACATCCACCACAGTTCCACCACTATAATTTATTAACTTCAATCACCAGTATATTTATATGTGTGTTTACATCTGCGTGTGGCTAAAGTAACCTATGCACTGCATGCTCATTTTGTGGCTGCTGTGCAGGCACTCTCTCTGAACAGAAAACAGCTTCACAGTGTTAGCTTGAGTTTGAATTTAAATTCAGACTTGCTTTGCTGGAACACATATAGTAATAGCTCTGTGGTCACGTCGGTTTTATCGTGTATATCAACCCTGTTGCAGTTCAACCTCTGTTCCTCTTTGCTGTGCATGTTCCATGGTTACTTGGCAAAACTGGTCAGACATATGCTTGTATTGTCTATATGATTAGATAGTTCCAATTTCTGTGACAGATGCTTTTGAGTTTTACACTACTCTCTACATAGTTGCTTCATGCAGTTTTAAAAAGTGATGATCAGACACACACACTGCTAACTGGAATTAAATATATACTCCAAGTTTATGCACACTGTCATGTTTGATTGTCTTTGTGTAGATGTGTGTCTGACTGTTTGCACAGCTGCGTATGCCCATGTGCATCTGTCAGCGACCTTGCATGAAGGACAGACGAAGCCACTCATGTTCTCCACCACTCCAATGATCGGCAGCTTGACCTTCTGACAGAACTTGATCTCCTTCCGCACATCCTGCAACGATACCTCCTGGAGAGAGAATAAGGGAAATTACAGTAAGAGAAAGGCAAAGCAAGACAGGAAGAAGAGAGAGAGAGAGAGAGGAGGAGGAGACAGGAGAGACAGGGAGGACCCAAAGATGGTGGAAAGAGTGGAACAGAAAGAATTAGCTTCAGTTGTTTCTCCTTCCCTCACGACTGTTATCATGGTTCCCTTGAGAAAAGCAGTTAGCCCTAAAGATCTGAGCAGCCAAACAAAACGTGTAAACAGTAAACAACGTGTAAACAGTAAACAACGTGTAAAGGTGAACAGGCCAGCAACTAGACTCTTTATATTAAACAGGCTGGCTTATTTGCTAGGGTAATTCCCACCTCGCGTGCGGTCAGTTTTGGTTAAGTGAGAGCTGAAGGAATGAGGAAGTGATTCTACTGCTGTCTGACCTCATAGGTCCCTGACTAATTTAAGATACCATAAATGTTTGCTCAGATTAAGTCTTTCACCAAGGACAGTGAAAAATGATTTAGGGACATATACTGTATATCAACAACTTAAACAAGAACACAAGTTCATTGTGACAAACATTGTGCAGGTCAGTTGATTTGTTTGAAAGCTGTTGCTCTGTAGTCCAGACTCTGCAGCTGACCCATTCTTTTGCTTGCTAACCAGCTAACTAGCAGGATCACTGGAGCAGTCTGTACCGTTGCTGTGGCATCAGACACACACACACACACAGACACACACACACACACACACAGACACACACACACACACAGACACACACACACACACACACACACACACACACACCTAGTGCTTAAAGTATGTGTCCTTGTCTAACAAACAAACAAACCAGAAATCCTTATCAAACCCTGTGTGAAAAAATTTCAGTAACTAAAGTCTGACAGTATTGTGTATAGTATTCATGTATGTGTCTGTAAAATGAATCCGTATGGTTTATACTACCTATAGATTTGATAGAGTTTATACCTTAGAAGAGGACGGCTGTAAATGCGCCTTTTTTTCTCCACAGCTGTTCTGTATTTTAAGCATGGTGTTGCTACCTTTTTACAGCTTGTATTTTGTGTAAACAAATAAACTACTAAACATGCTGTGTTATAGCATTATATGGTGCTACGGCAGCTTGTTTAGTCACCACATTTATGATAGAATAACATCCTCTGTTGGTTTCTTTCTGCAGATTGTCTTGGGTAACACTTTAAAAACAAGTGAAAGGGAAGTATTGCTTAAATGAGGCACTGGGATTACTTTACTGCCAGTCATTCTACAATGAATATACAACTATTTTGCAATAACAACATTTTCTAAAATATTTTGCTTATCCCTACCACACTGACACGCGGTAATTACAATGTGGTGAAGTTTAGACAAAACTCTTTGGTTTAGGTAAGGAAAAATATATCTGGGATCTGGGATTTATGTATTTACTGATAACTCGTTTTATTGGGCCTACTGTCTTTGAACCTGCCTCATGTACTTATATTAGACAGAACTACTTTCCATAACCCTCAACAGTGGGTGGTAAACTTACTTCATTTAGCTGTGGGTTGAACATGTAGGTGGTCACAGCAGCAGTGGAGTGACAACTACAGGGCATAATCAACCACTGAGGTTACTCTTCTTCTATTGTGTTTTTTTTCCCATTACGATAGCTGAATATTTGCTTGAGCAAATTCTAGACGGAAGGTCTTTACTTAGGGACATTACAACAAAACTTGTGTCAGAAAATGCAGAGATACCAGTGTCCTCATGGAGAGTACCAGTAAGATCACTGCATAAAGCCAGGCAGCTGTAGCAATGTTGCGTTTTGAGTAAATGGTGCGACTCTTGCTTTCAAGCCCACTAGCAGCAGTCAGTCAGTCTGTCTGTTAATATCGTTGTAGCTTTTGGTGTTACTATCACTATCATTATTACTTGCTACAGTTACATGAAAACCGCCGCCCAAATGATAATCTTCAGTTGGTTGAAATTCATTCTGGGAAATTTAGGAAATCACCAACTGAAGTACAAGTAGTCAAATCAGGTCGACGCAGACAATATGTGAGGGTGGAATTTCCCTTTACAGTTGCTGTAAATGCTATTAATTGTGGTTACTGCAGTAATTGTTGTAAGTTGTGTGTCTGAGCTGGTGTGTGTGTGTGTGTGTGTGTGTGCGCTACCTGTGGTGTGGTGATGATGACGGCTCCGTCAACGTGGGTGGAGCTTAGGTACTGGACAATTGACAGGTGTTCGTCAGAGGTGCCAGGGGGCGTGTCCACAATGAGGTAATCCAGTTCCCCCCAGTCAACATCCCTCAAAAACTGCTTGATCATACCTGATTTTAGACAAACAGTACCCAGATTATAGTGGTATGCCATTTGTAAAAATAAATAAATAAATTTTACACGCATAAACAATACCATTCTTCTTGGGTCCTCTCCAGATCACAGCATCATCAGGGCTACTGAGCAGGAAGCCGATAGACATGACTGCCAGGTTTTCCTCCACATACTGCAACATACACACACGTACATTTATGATAGATGCAATTTCTGTAAAGATTTAAACATTAAAAGAAGCATTGTTTGAATGGACTCACCACAGGAGACCAGCCTGAGCCACTCTGGTGAACCTGCACACAAGAGAAAAGATTACAGACCTACTGTCTTAAAGCTGGAGTCCGGGACTTTTACATATAAATTAACGTCCGTAACATTCAAGACTTGCCAAACAAGTTCCCCACAATGCAGATTAAGCCTGCCAGGTAAATCTCTCTGTATTGTGCAGTATGGTGGAGTTTTAAATCTGGTGTCTCGGGCGACATTTCCTGGGATCCCGAAGGGGAGTCTATCAGTTGAGATAAGACTCATTTCATTGATGGATGAACTGTGTGTTTTGTATGGAGCACTGACTGTACAACATACTGTGGGGACTTTAAATTCTAGTGTGTTTTGTGTTTCTTGTTGTCTGCTGGTGCCTTTTGAAATACCTGTCATTAGTGATGTTTAATTTACTGGAAGACATGGGTCCTTTGTAAAAGATATTATCTTTGTCAGACTTGCACTCTGACTGGCACCCTGGATCCTAGTCAATCCGCTACCATACGTCATAAGGAGACGTCAACAGTGTTGTTCACTGTCCAACTGTGCAATTCATAGATTCATGGACAAAAGTTCCACACTCCAGCTTTAATGTGATTTATGTCAAAGCGCTGATTTGTGATATTTACTTATGATTATGTGTGGTACTTGTACTATTATAAATCACTCTTAGTATCAAATGACTTCACAGTATGTTTGTGTATTGCTATTAACAACTCACCTGTTCTCCCTCTAAGCCCATGATCCTAGGAATGGATGGACCACAGATATCTACATCCAGCAGGGCAACCTAAAAAGAGAGAGAGAGAGAGTAGTGGAGAGTGTGACTGAACTGAACTGATCTTAAACTTAGGCTCAATTTCGTAAGCCTGTACGAATACCTACAACAAGCACTGATAGTGAGGAAAGTGGACTTGGCATTCTCAACAGCTACACTGAGAGCTTTTTGGCTGCATGCTACAAAGTGAGACCTAACTGGAACAAAGTGACCCATGGAGACATTAAACTGGACAAAGAGAGGAGGAGGACGGCTGAGAAGGCTGTACCTACATTCTTTGTAAATCAGCAGCTACGTACGCAGCTGAACAAGTGTTCAGCACACAAGTGGTTTTAGCATGGGCAGCATGAGGTGTTCAGTCCTGCCGATATACAGAGACACATCAGAAACACTCAAACCCACAGAATAAGGGAATAAGGTAAATATTAGGATAGCAGAGGATGTATGGAATCAAATATGGGTCATTAATATGTTGAGCTTGTAAAATGATTTTAAATTTGTAAAAAAAAAAAACTTTTTTCTCACAAATTCAAGTTTTGCAGCTGTAGAAATATTTTGTGCATGTGTGAAAAACCGAATGGCACTGAGCTGAACTTTATGATGTTAAACCTCTGTTAAACCATGTTGGCAGTGACCTCTGGTGGCATTTAGTTGATTTCTACAGAACACAGAAACTGAGTTTAGACTACACCTCAGGTACCACATGATTTTGTTCCACACAACACAGGTTTAAACACATTTTAACCCTTAAAAGGGAGACTGTCGTTCAGTACCCCTTCCCTCTTTGACCCGGAAGAAAAAATATCATCCCAACAGTAATAGAGTTTAAGCAAATGGCTTGGTAGGCTTAATAGTTTTATTTTATATTATATATTTACCAGCTGGTGGTAAAAATGAAAAACAAAATATTACCTCCTTTGTGGTGTCACTTGCCAGGGCGTGAGCTAGATGAGCACTGAAGGTACTCTTCCCCACTCCTCCTTTTCCAGACAGCACGAGGATCTTGTGTTTGACTGTTGACATCTTCACTCCTATCTCTGCTATGGCTGGAGAGGGGACAGAGGGAGGAGATGAAGGATGGGGATGGGTTGTTCGTGTGAAGGACCAGCACAAGACTCTCAAAGGGTCCACTGATATATTGGCTCTTTTAAAGATACTACCTCTTCCTGTTTTATTTAAATCAGGCTGACCAGTAAACATTTCCGATCACCACTTAACCCACATGTAACATCAAGATGTGGTAACAGTCTTACCAGGGTCGGGGGCCTTGGTGGCTCCAGAAGCACACAACGTCTGGTTGGGACAGCCCTGACATGACGATGCTTTTCCTGCTTGCTCACTTTTTGTACCCGGGCAGTCTGAAAGGATTAAACACAGACAGTTATCAATGTGTTGGCTTTACCAGGTCAACTTAAACTGACCAGAACCCAATATGGCCCTGGTTCTGGTGGCTTAAACTCAAGTCTACGGTTGGACTATATATTTTTTATTCTCTTCAAGTTGTCTACAATATTTCCATTTGAGGAAGGCATGCATCCATAACAATAAAAAAAAAAACACATTAAGTCTAGGTTTGAATATTTCACACACACTTCACTCACACATACAGATGAATGAGATGATTTTAACAACATTAAAGATTATTAAATGGAGAATTAGAAGAAACTGGATGATGGGGACATGTGGGCCTGGGATGAAGAACAATATGATTAAATGTGCTGTGTCATTGTTTCATGTTCATGTGTCACAATGACACAGCACAATTTTCACTCACAAAGTGAGTGCGCCCCTGAACTTTGTAACTCAACAAGCGTTTAACTGTATTAAAAACCCCCCAGCAGAACCAGTCCAGGTGAATATTTAACAAACTTTTAGTTAATTGAAAACCTGTCTGGATTTAAAAACACCGGCAACTTTGTTGTCAGGAAGATCGCAAACGTTGCGTTGCCGACAGTAACACTGAGACCATATTACAAAACGCCAAGCCCAGAATCAACTATATTGTCTTGGGAAGTAAACGTCCAAGAAGAAAGAAGTTTAAAAAACTCACGTTCAGGTGCGTTATCTGGTACGTCTGCCATTTTTGCCAGTGTCCGTCCGTTAAAGCCTTCCCCCTGCGAAGGTTCCGGATACGCACAACGTGAAACGTCCACTGATAGAGCTGCTTCAGTGCCTCCCAACCTCAGGAGGAGAGAAACAGTCTTGTTTAAGTCTGTGTTATGTGTGCCCACTACCAGAGTTTAGTCTGGAGACTGAATATGTATGTGTATATCATAATGTGATAATGTGCATAGGCCTTACCTTATATATACACAGTATGTCATCGCCCTTGTCAGCAAAATGACCAAAATGCTTCCCCCTGGCTTACTTGCCACCTACACTAACAAATCTCATTTTTGGGTGTCACATTCATATCAAATCTAGCAAGAAAAATGTCTTCCTTTTCTTTTTTCTTCGTTTTTCAAGTGTAACCAAGTAGAAATTTACAAGCAAGGAAACTACAATCCACAGAAATATTCATAAATGTAAATTCAATAAATCGAAGAAGTGGGATATTTAAAGACTTGTTTATATTAATAACTAATAATTAATAAATGAAGCATGGATCTAATTAGTGAATAGATGACAAACTTCATGAGTGAATTAACAAATAAAAGCTAATATAAATTAAATTATCTAACAAACACTTGTAGTTTTCTGACACCACTGCTGTAGCTGGACCCACAATAAAATACAAACAAATGTTCTTGGTAATACCAATCAAGTGGGTGTTGGGTTGCTTTAATTATACCTCAGCAGACTACAGGTAACATATAAAATTAAACTACAAATAAAATTAAACTACATTTTTTGTCTTTTTTTTGTCTCAGAGTCACAATGCCATACAATGGTAATATGGTTATTTCAAAAAACATAAACAATACATTAATTTACATTTTTACATATTTACAAGGTCATATACCTTGGAAGTTCCCAGACTGACTACAAAACACAGAAACTTGAAGATGCAAATGTTTTATAGGACTTTAAATCTGAGAGACAATTAAAGAGCTGCCACAGTGCTGTACCAAACAAGATCATTGCAAGACTTACTTAAATTGAGCCAAAACTGTGCCACCATATTTCTTTCCAACTGTTTTTGGAGAATTGCACTTTGCTTGATTTTTTTTTTTTTTTTTTTTACAGTATTAAAAATCAGCATTAACTCTGTATTCTTCAGTATTGTGTTTAACACAATTATCATGATAATTAACCTGAATTCTCAGCAGAAAGTTAATTTATTGTCCGAAAACTAGAGTGATTACTTGAGCTCAAGAGAACCAACTGTGTCCACTAGGGAGGGCTGTTGATCGAGTTATGCCAGTGAAAGTTACAGTCATATAGACACAGGGGGACAGAGAGAGAGAGAGAGAGAGAGAGAGAGAGAGAGAGAGACTTTATATATGTTTCATACAACTTAATTAATTAAAGCTGCTAATATCAATAGCTCTAAATGGATTCCTGAGTATAACTGGTTTCATTCAATGTGCATGCATCCAATAATTCAACCGCAAGCTCTGCTGCCTGACACAAAGTATGTTTTAATCAAGCAGTTTTTTTAACTGTTGTATCGGGAAATTTAACATTTCCAGGCAATGTGACATTTAAGGAAATAACACATAATAAAAGTGGGTAGCAATGGGTAGTAATATCCTCAGGAAGCATCAACAATGCAGTTGACATGAGTCACACCATATTGTTTTGTAAACTATTTATATATATGACAACTAGAACAAGGTAACAATTAAAATGACAATAATCCTTTTAAAAAGTCTTTAAAAAATCTTTTATGGCAGTTGGGACATTTTTCTCCACTTCTCTAACCTTGTCTCAGCTCATGACAGGTGTGTGTGTGTGAGTGTCGCTTATATTGTTATGTTATATTGTCCACAGTTGCTTCTGTTCAAACACATTTAAACTTTGTGACCAAGCTGTGCTATTGGTTCACTGGCATTATGGGATGATGTGATTGGTCCACAGGGTGTAATTTGTCTGGACAAGTGAGACGGGGAAGTGTGTATGTACGTGCGTGTGTGTGTCTGTATATGTGTGTGAGTTAAACATCCCATGATCCATTACGTGTGTGCAAGTGTCTTAAGTATCCTTGTCAGTATATGTCTACACACACATTTCAATTTTTTTACATGGGTACGTTTGTGGGTTTACAGTAAGTGTGTGTGTGTGTGTGTGTGTGTGTGTATGTGTGTGAGTGTGTGTCTCTGTGTGTTTGTTCGTTTGTGTGTGCCTTCCCCTCCCCCAATTGTTTGCCCTGTCGAGAGTGTGTAATGTGATATTTTCTTTGTGTTGGCCCATCCGTCTCTAACTGACAAACTTATTCACACAAACCATCAGCAAGCTTTATTCAGTGCTCACCACTGCTTTCACATGCACGGTAAGTTGTCACCCAACAGCTGGCCAGAACGCAGTGTATTAAAACTGAATCGTCTTACTGTGTTGTCTGGGCACTTGTGCACCTTGGAGGATGCGTTTTGTACATGAAGAAATGAACCGGACATCTAATGGGAATGTAAGATTGTAAATGACAATAACAACAAAGGGAATACATATTAGATAAAATTACATCAAGTACAGTAGATTTTGTAAAATGTGTCTGATGTGTCATGGTTGTATGAACTTGTCCTGGGTTTGTAATTACACATGAGGCTGTTATAAAGGGACACCGAGGAGGATATATTACTGATGTAGAAAGACAAACCGTCCTTCAGAAAATTTTGTGAGAGAGATAAAAATAGACATCCAAAGAGAGATACGGATACAGACGCTAAAATAGATACATACAAACAGAGCAAGCAAGGGGTGCTGCACAGACAGGGAGTGTCATTAGGTGTGTAATTCATCCCTCGAGGCTACATGAAAGTCTAAGCAGAGAAAAAAACGTTACAGCTGGAAACTGTAGGTTGGATAAGTAGTTTATGAAATAGGTATATTATCCTTCCTCTTTCCCCTTCGCTATTCCTCCCATACCTCTCTATACGCTTTAATAAAAGTGGTAAAAAGGTTGAATTAGCCCTTTAACGAAGGGAGTATACACTTAAAGCTGACATTAGGTTATGTATAATGTTCGTCTAAATCTATAGACAGGGAGAAAACAAACTTTAAATCATGAGCCCAGCAGGAATCAAACTCCTATTGCGGCAGTTCTGTGTGTACACAGTACATGTATATATAACTGCATATTTGCAGCATACATGAGTAAAGCAAATAAATGAATACCCAAAACTAGGTAAACAAGTCTCTGGTTGCAAGAAACTAGATTTTTCTTTATAACTAGCCTGTGTTTCAAAATGTGCCAACCCTGAGCTGAACGAAAATCGAATTGTTTGCCGGTTATGTGCCGGACTATTTCTCACCTGGGAGCAGTAACTTCCTTCAAGTTTCCACTGATTGCCTGGCAACTGCTCGGATAGTGGTCTCCTTTCCCCCTGTGTTGAATCTTCATGCTAAACTAAACTCTACCCCAGAAAGCAAATAAGAGTATTTCCCAAAATGTCGAACAATTCCTTCAGTGGCATAAGATGAAATATTTTACAGCTACGCAAAAAACTCATCCTGAAGGGGACGTGAATGTCTGTACAAAATTTCATAGCAATCCATTTAGTAATTGTTGAGATATTTTAGCCAACGTGATCGACAGTCATGCCGCTTGCATGGCAAAAAAAGATGTATGTGTATACATTATGGAGCATTTGTTATGCTCATATTATTAGCCTTTAGGGATGTAAACTTTAAAAAAATGTTTTGTGTGAGTACATCATACAGTTCAGCTGAGCGATGACATCATCTGTCAAATCGCTGTCACACAAGTTCAGTCAGACACATCCTGTCCATTCAGCAAGTGGTCTACACACACACCCACCCACACACACACACACACACACACACACACACGCACACACACACCCACACCCACACACACACACACACACACACACACCCACAGACACACACTAATAGAATCAGGTCAGATTTTGGTCACAGAGTTACTCAGCACAAATGTTAAGCCTTGGCTGTACAAGCAGTCATCACACTGGGGACAATGCCACACACACACACACACACACACACACACACACACACATACACACCAGCCTTAACATAACTCACACTTTTCCTATAAGGATTAACAGAGGGAGTTTTGTGTGTGTGTGCATTTGGGAGAAAGTGTGTGGAAGGGCAGAGATGTCACACAACTGAAGAGGAAAGAGGAAGTAAGTCGTTTATGGAAAAAAGATGGGTGTGATGTGGACATGCTGCTGTACAATGGGCAACAAAGTGTTTGTGGATTTTATTTAATTTTATTTCTCTCTGTCATAGGTATACCAAAAGTATGATATGGATTTATGTGTTTTATCACTGAATCTTTGGTGAGGAATATAAATAGACTGAATGCTGTATGTCAACTCAGAAAACCATTGAAACAAAACTGGCCCTTCATTCATTTTAAATTATTTCTCAGCCTCAGCTTATGAGCAGAAAGTAATACTACCATCAAGTGCTGATACAGAATCACGTTCCATACATCACTCAGGTATCTTAGACACGTGAAAAGTGCTACTACACACTCAGTTAGACAAAGACTTGTTGATTGTAAGTGCAGACATTGTTCCTCATCTCCATAGAGAATCTAATTTGTGTATCAGTCAGTCCTCCAGGCATGGAAGGCACAAAGACACCACATTGCCATCTGGAAATGCAGTGGGTTGCCTTGGTGTGGGTGTGTACAAGCAAAGTAACTTGACTTATTTGCGCTGCAGTAGTATTTGACCCAGAGATGAAACCTGTGTTGTTTTTAAGATGGTCTTCCTAAGAAAAACGGCGATATCAGTTGTATAACCCAAAGACAACATTTTTTCACACAGGTCACACAGGAGGACGTGGGGTGGCTGGACGGGACAACAAAACGTTGGACTTTAACATGGGATTCCGTAATCTTAACCAAGTATTTTTGTAACCATGATGACAATCCCCCTTATCTGAACAAAGTTGTAATTTTAACCCAAACAAATATATTTTTCTGACCTTAACTAAGAGTTAAATTGAATCGAAACCATGATCTTTCCCAAGCCCTAACCAGGTTTTTGTGCCTGAACCTAACTAAACCTTAACCATATCGTTATGAGGTCATAACTGACAAATGGGCTCCTTCTACCGATAGATGCATCAGATCAGAAAACGGTAAGATGTGTCATTCTGGAGGGCAATTATAAACAATGTCATTTTTGGTTTAATGTCGGGGAGTAGTTTGGTTGAGCTCTCTGTGGCCACACCCAGCTGTGCCATCACAGTGGTCTCATTGAAATGAATGGAGAATCAGGGTGGCCTGGTGGTTAGAGACACCAGAAGCAGAGTGACAGAATGTCACAGGTTCAGTTCTTTTAACAACCACTTCTGTGTTGTTTGGGATCCTCCTCCATCGTTCTCCTGCCTCTGATCCTCCCCTCCTTCTTCCATTCTTCCTCTTTCCTCCTGCTCTTATGAAATTCTCAGCTGCTACGGTCATGCCGGGTCGTCCCCTCAGAGACTATTTTAGCTGTTTTAACTGCACCTTGTTGCCCGACACTCCGGTGTCTGACCACACGGTATGTTTGTGTCTGTAGAGGGTGACAAAGACGTAGACATCTGTGTTTGACATTAAAGTTTAAAATACTGCAAGCAGTTCTACCTGTTTTAAGAGACTTTTTTTAAGTTCCCCTTTTCACCCCAGAAACGAAGAGTGTTTGTTACACAGGCCACACCTAACGGAAATGCAAAGTAACACACACCTGCACACATTAAACATGGACTATGCAAAATCATTGCCTACCATCATAAGTAACATATTGTATACATGTGCGTGCATGCATTTTTGTTCATGCTTTTGTGTGTGTGTGTGTGTGTGTGTGTGTGTGTGGACACTCCCTGACTGATATGCCTAACACATGCAAATCTCTATTAGTCACCCATCCTATTAATGCTGTTAGTACCATATGGACATATGCTAGACAAATGTCAAATATCAGGCACTCAGATAAAACTACTCTCAGCTTAAAGTTTGGTCACGCTCAAAGTGTCCTGACACAGATGATCACAGATAAGGAAATGCAAAATAAATAAATAACAATAATAATAATTTTCAAATTTCTCCTAATTTGCAAAAAACACTTTATCCCTGCTGCTGCTGCTAACTACCTCTGTTGGAGGGTGCAGACACAGCGTCTTGTTAAATATGGTACACATTGAGTAGCCAGTGAGAAGCTTTAAGGGATTAGTTCGACATTTTTGGAAAATACACTTATTTGCTTTTTGTGCCGAGAGTGAGATGAGGAGATTGATACCACTCTCATGTTTAAAGGATACCAGCACCTCAAGAAAATCCTTATTCAACACATTATATCTTGTTTGTTTAATCTATAGTTTCCCAGCCAAGTAGTCCATAACCCCATTTTACACATTCAATTTAGATTAAAAAAATAAATAAACATAACGTGTTGGTTAATGAGCTTTAGAGGTACCGGTGGATGAATTTTGTTACTGTTGTAGAGACCCATTCGAGTGGTTTCAATCTTCTCATCTAACTTTTTTCGGGAAGAAAGTGAATAAGCATTTTTCACAATCTCTTTATTTTTTTTAATTGTAATAAAAACAATTTCTTCAATGGGAGCGCTAAATGTAGAATGCATGTAGAAGAGATCCCTCCTCCCTCCGCACAGGTTTCCCCTTGATCAAACAGGAGTCATTAAAGCAGTGACAAGGGCATGATCCCTCTCATGCTTCCCACACACTGCATGCCCCGCCAAATCCAGTATGCTGGTACACATTACAAGTGCAATCTAAAGGCAAAAAGAAGCAGTCACTATTCTTGGCGATAGTTTTCTTTAAATGCCCTGTAAAAGAAAATGGAAATACATTTCTGTTCCACATATCTTTATCATACTGTGCAATATAGTTGAGCAATAGACAACATGTGTGTGAGGAATTTTAGATACTTCTCGCAGTTATTCTGGTCAGGCTGAAGCTAAAGGAATCCCAGTCATCAGCTCTGTCTTCATGTCTCCATCCCCCAACCTCTGTCTCTCCAGCCCGCAACTCGAGCCACTGACCACATACACCATACTCCCTGGACCAAACTAATCAAATAGTCCCCCCTTTTTCCCAAAAACAACTTAACTCAACCACACAACTCAACCTCAGAATGCTGCCATGGTCAATGACCGTGGACTAACATGTACAATATCTCTTCTTGATCCAGCTCTATCATAAGTTAGACAACAGGAAGATATAAAAAAGACAAATTATCCCAGAGGTTAGTAAAGTGGACTCTTTTGAACGACACTTACTTCACTTTGATGTTGTTTTAAAGTAGAGAACAGTCTAATGTCCCCGTGTGTGTATGCGAGATGGCGTGTGTGTGTTGGTGTGGGGATGGTATCCTGACTTGACCTTTGACCTGCCAAAACCTTCACACTTTGAACCCCCTCCGCCACTTTCATGCTAAAGGCCTGAACACTTGTGTACATGTGAACAAACACACACACGGACACACAGTCTGAAGAGGCCAGAGGTCAGTGGAGAGGAGAGGTCGTGTGTTGGCCGACGGGAGGCCGGGTGGTGTCCCCCTGTCCTCTCTCACTGCCTGAACAGAATAACCCCAGAATAACCATTGTTATCTCTCTGTCTGGGTTTGTTACGTGTTTGTGTGTCTGAATTCGACAGTTGGGGGGCAGTTGTGATGACAATGGACATATCTTTGTTCCAAGGAAGGGAAGCCAGTTGTGCATGTCCTTGTGTGCCGCAGTGTTTATGTAAAGGAAGGAAGATTAGACAGGCTAGTAGCTTATTTTTGGCCACGCAGTGTTAGATAGAAGAGTGTTCCTATGCTTTCCTGCACACACACACACGCAGAGGTTTTAAACTTCGAAGACAGGAGAAACAGTTACGCCGAATTTTCATCCTCTGAAATGAAAATATCTGTAATAAATAAAGGAAACATCTTATTTAAATGGATTAATGTTTGGGGGTATTTATAGTTGTCCAAATTCACTTTTCAATGGTCCAAGGAGACAACCCTGCGTTATGTCGCTAATTTATTTGACAAATGCATTTTAATCACTAACAATATTTTCTCGCAACAAAAATAATTCCAGGTTCAAGAAAGTGTTGTTGTCCTTACATACACACACAGCTACAAATCTCACCTTGATCATAACATATTTGGCTTAGTCTGATTAGGTGATTAAACACTGAGTCCAACTGAGTCTGCACAAGGCTGTATCTGTACGTGTGTGTGTGTGTGTGTGTGTGTGTGTGGGTTTTTTTTTTGTAGGTGTGTCTGTGTTTTGTATGTTCATCAGCTGAGAGAGAAAGTGCTGATAAACCATGTTGACTATGTAAATTACAGATCGTTAATGGCGGCCTTCTTATCAGTGTTGTACTTGTGCCAGTGGTCATTTCCTTCTTGACTTAAGGGGTTTGGGTGGCTCTGCCCTAAACCTTACAGTCACTCCAAGTTTCTTCTTCTCTCTCCATTTTCAATTTTCAGTTTAATTGCTGTGCGCTTCCTTCGGCTCTCTCTCTGTCCAACAGTGTCTCATGTAACCAGGTGCTTAAGCAAATTAATGAAAATCTGGAGATGCAAATGCAATGGAAAGCAGCGTGGGTTTGTGTGACGTTGTGTGATCTTTTATCTTTACCAGACTGGTCTGGTCACTGACCAGGGTTGGGGGTCGAGAAAGACAGAGAAAGGGAAGGTGTAGGCAAACGTAGTGAGATGTGTGTTGCTGCACAATCTGGACTTCTTTCTATTTTATTCCATTTTGTTTGTAGTTTTGTTTTGGCTTTGTATTATCTTTTATTTATGCATTAGTCTCTAAATTCATTTTCAACATCCTACGTTTTGTCAGTTTACTTGTAAAGCACTTTGAATTGCAGTTGATGTGAACAGAAAAAAGGTTGCAACGACGATGCCTCTGTTTCATGCTTTGTATGTCAGTGTTTGTCCAAAAGGTCTGGATGATTGCATAAATACACAGCCCTAAAATTGGACCAAGAAGGGATTTAACTTTTTAAAAACTGTGCAGTGTGAATGGGAAACTTTTAGAAAATGTCCCAAAAATGTTAATAGTGTTCTCACATTCATCTGCATCAACACTGCCTGAGCCTCTCCCTCCCGCTACCAGAGAAGAGGAAGGGAGGGAGGAGAGAGGTGTAGAAAACAGTTTGACTGCCATCATTGTTCCACACTCACATCTTCCTGACTTGGTCACTATCTCTGTTTCTTTCTCTCTGTGTAATTTTCTGTATATTTTTTTCCTTTGTAATAATATTGCTTCCATCCACCGCTCTATCTTGTGTCTTTGTGTAGTTTTTTTCCTGTTCTGTTCAATCTGCCTCCTGCTGATTGCCTACAGTAGCGGGCCTCTACAGAACGAGCATGCACACACACACACACACACACACACACACACACACACACACACACACAGACGCTGTCTGGCATGCATCCAGGTGGTAGAAGTGCCGGGGAAGGAGAGATGGTGGGGAGATTTTAGTTTTAATGGTCACACAGTAGGCACTACTGTAAATGAAAGCAGCTAACATGCAGGAAAGGCAATATCAGGCTCCTGTTATTGTTGTCTGAACTTTGTAAACTCAGGAATCGCTGGAGGAGTTCTGTGTCAAAGGTAAGAAAAAATGTCTGTGCACGTGTATATATTGTTAAATGACTGTCAATGCACCTACTATTTACATGACAAGTCAGGTTCAACTCTTTCTATGTGCTTGCTGCACTGCAGGAGGATCTGTAAACTGTCGTACTAATGCAGGACACATGAATGAAGGGTGAAAGTCCCACAGACCTCTGCATCTGATTTTTCAGAAATCAACAAGGTCTAAAAAACAAATTTTTTTGGGAAAATCCGGTGCTTATCTCTGTGTAATACACGAGAAGCACAAACTGGGGCTGGGGTAAGAGGAATGTCTTCAGTGGCCAATAAACATCTTCCAGCTACAATCTTTTTTCTAGAGATGTTCTTTTCACACCACTGTATTTAATTGACAGTTATAAATACTACTGTAGGTGCTTTGCAGATTAAGATTTTACACAAAACATGATCATTTTATAAATATAATGCATTGTTATAGATTAAACCACCCAACATTATCTAAAGTAGTTAAAGTAGTTCTCAACCAGCTACAACATTTAAATGTGGCCCATATATACAGTGTATTATATTATTTCTCTTTAATATGATTAGTATTTTTACTTAAATAAGGGTTTCAAATACTTCTACCACCACTGATAATATTTGATGTGTGCATGTTCATTTCCAGCAGTTGGGCCTCTTCCACTTTTATTATGCAATACTCACGGCCTCAAGGTCATATACTCCAGAAATGTGAAAACATGCCAAAAACACTGTGTTTCACAATGTGGGCTGGGTCTGTCTTGCTTCTGAGACTGTTTTTTTGGTCTGTCTTCTGACCATATGAACCATGGCCATATACATTTAAAATAATACATGTCTAGCAATACTAAAATGAGGTATGTAGCCTACTGTATTTGCAAATTACACTTCTTGTTTGGAAGAGACACGGATAAAGGGATGGAGTGAGAACATTCAGAATACATAGTAATAGTTGATATACAACTTTGTGTTGATGAGGGATTACAGAGAGTGTGGGTTAATACAGAATTGTCTCTAAAGGAATATCTTACCGGTGAAAACTATGCACGAAGCAGCAGTGATCCATTTCTGCCCCAGGTGAGATACTACACTGCACTAAAAAAAACGATTTTGGGTGTAGATGTGTGCAGCTTATTGTTTCCACCTATAGGTCTGTAACAATAGAAGGTAACTGATATGTGTCTACAGTGACATACAGTGTGAGTGGGTCTCTAATGTTTGCAGTGTGTTCACCTGTGTGCTGGACACATGACACCTGGCAGAGAGGTTAAACCTGTTCCCACCAAACTTGTGTGTGCATTAAGGTGTGTTTGGGTGAGGGCAGCGGTAGAGGGGTCAGTCGCCTGAGGATGGTGGCATTGCTTTGTCGTTCAAACAGGCCTTAGCTGTGGGCCTCCAAGTGTGTTTGTGCTGCTATGTGCAGTGATGCGATGTTGAAATGAACAACAAGTGTAGAGCAGGCTGACACACAGGTGATGGACTAAATAAAAGACACATATGCCTACACAGGGATGGAGGGATATCCAGCTGTATAATGCTTTTCTACAGAAGACCACTCTGTCTATAAAAATCAAGGATCTTATTGTCCACCAGAATATAGAAAAATTGCTATCCTGTGCAATTTAATGCACTGTTATTAGTCTTTGGCTGTCACAAACATATAAAAACATGTAGAAGGTAGACAGAAAATGCAAGAAACAGTGTGGTCGTGTGTGTGTGTGTGTGCATGCAAGGAATCCAGTGACGTAAAAAAAATAAATTAAATTAGAGAGAGAATCTATTGTATTAAGTGTTACATTGTGGCATAATCTGCTCAACATACAGATTCCATCCATTCCTCTCCGCCCTGCACAACACATTGTGTATGTGCGTTCCTAAGAGAATGCATATGTTATGTGATAATCAAACAATCTGAGAGCAATTTGTGGTCTAACAAGAATTTTTGTCCATGGAAACCTGCTATTCTTACACAGCAACACGAGCAGGGCGTTCTGAAGCTTGAGTCCCTAATAGCTTTCCTGCCTGCTGTCTGCTAAAAGAACGTGAATACATGGAGGGATCAAGTGGCGTCATAGTAATTGATGGACTCTTTTTTTTTAAAAGCCTCAAAGTCTAACTTGAATCTGTTTGTAAATCTGAGTGTGTCTGAATCTAACATTGGTGCTTAATTGTGAAAACTTGAAAATACATGCCAGTCAGTGAAAAATGAAGTGTCAATTGTACCCTGTAAGCTTTGGCGAAGTGTCCTTTTCCTAAAAGTTTATGATTGATTAATGGCTGGGTGTCATGATATTATTAGTTGAAATTAGTTGGTTCAAGCCTACGTAAGCACATGTCATATTTTGCATTACAGTAAGAAAACATGATTGGATTTTGACATAAGAATACAAAAAAATGTATATTTTGTAGTCTTTCTATTTTGACATTCATTGTTAAATAGGTGCACAATATGACCGGGGAAGTGATCTAAAAGAAGGAAAACAAGGTTTAAAAAGAAATTTTTCATTCCATCTCGACTTTCTCCACACTCAATCATGACAGAAAAGTAAATAAAACTTACATTTCTTCTTTTTTGTATTTTCAATTTTGACCAAATAGGTTAACAAGTCCAAACAAACCCCAAGAATGGAAATACTGATTTCTTCACAAAAATTATTTTCATTTCGGTTTGACTTTAATCAGCATATTTCTGTGCTTTAATGGGACACCTCCATGCTTACTGGCCAATGTATGAATCCATTATAACGCTTACACAGAGTCTCTGCATGCCACTAATCAGTTCTATGCCTAAAATGTGACAAATTGTAAGCACAAGCTCATAGTTACTTCAGGTGTAAAGATTCAAAACTAATGTCAAACTGTTTACATCAGGCTGGATTCCAACTCATTCCAGCAGCAATGGCAGTCCCGTGTTGCGGCCGCCGGGAAAATGCAAAGAATTAGACTATGTGCTAAATAACAAGCCTTCACAATGCCCTCTTCATTACCTCGTGCCTGCGCTAAGTAACTGTCGCCTAATGACCCCACAAAAGAATCCTGTCCCGTCACAATGGTAACATCGGACCACCAGGCACAGGGGACAAATAAAGAACCTGACTTCCTGAGGTCATAACGTAAGCTTGGTCATATATGAAACTGCTCTGAGCAAACTTTTGCATGTTCAGTAATTGTTGAGGTTCCAGATAAGTGTTGATTTTGCAGATAAATGTTATTTGCAAATGGGTAAGTCCTGATGGGAGGGTTGTTTGTCGACCCAGCCCCACAGCTGATATGCCTTTAGAGATGGGTGTGGCATTGTATAAACACAATGCAAACAGTTATGCTGTTACACTGGAAGCAGTAAAACAATCTGCATAATTCAGTTCAAACAAAATGTTCTTTATGATATCTGCGGACTGATGGAGCTGCCGATAGGGGTCCTGGTTGGACTGTTCCCATATTTAAAAGTATGACTGTGACCCTACTGCGCAATTCATCAAATTCCTGCCAGACCTTAATGTATGTTCTTACCTTTATTTAGTCTGGTTGGTCCTTTTGAGATAAATAATGCAAGTTAAAGGAATAGTTAGACATTTGCCATTTGTTTATTTGCTCTCTGGCTGAGAGTTAGATGAGAAAATTGATCAATTGACCAATCTCATATCGGTCAGTTCAATATGAAGCTGCAGCAATCAGGTACAAAAACCAAAGCGTGAAAACAACACATTCTTGGCCTATGCAGTGACTTCCTGAAGTCTTATTGTCACCTTTGGGCAGAGCCAGATTTGCTGTTTTCCCCGTGCCCAGTATGTATACTTAACTAACTACTGGCTATATCCTCATATCTGTTTAACCAAACAGACACGAATGTGGTATCAATCTCCTCGTCTTACTCTCGGCAAGAAAGCCAATTACTGTATTTTGCAAAATGCCAATTTATTCCTTTAACTAACTCAAATGTTGCAGAACAACTCAAACACATGGAACCTAGTCAGAACCACACGAATCCCATAGCCTCTGAAAAATACTGAACTGTGACAATTCAGAGAGGTGAAGTGATGGGACAGAAAGCATGAGGATTGTAACCTCATGTCGCCTCAGGATCTCAGGCCAAACACGCTCTTGTGAACAAGAATGACGGCAGAAAAAGGCATAAAACGAAATGAAGTACAACAGCTGTTTGGGGGGGGGGGGGGGGGGGGGGCAGAGGGTAGAGCATTGCAGAAAAGCAGGGGGATTTCATAGTAATGAGCTGTGATAGGCAGCAAAAAGCCGGCCATCTAGAAACCCAAACTTTCTCTACAGAAAATCCAAATCGTCCTCTCAGCGCTGCCCACCCTGCTCTGGGAGGTGAGGCGCAGAAACACCACCACGATAAAGAAAAAACAAGGAGGTTTAGAAGAATCTGATAAAAATGCAAATAGGCCTAGAAATGTCAAGGGTTATACAAACACAGGAAAGTGACTTGGACCTCATATAGCCACATTTCCCCTTTCTGCTCCTCTCCCTTTTTAGTATTCTTTCCATTCTCCATGGCTTCCTCTTCTTGACTCTTCATCCCCTTTTATCTCTTTAATTTCCTTTTGTCTCCCTCTCTGTCTGACCTCTGCTTTCCTCTGTTTTTCTTCTCTCCTCTACTGCCTGTCTGCCATGTGAGGAAACACTCTCACTCCTATAATGTTTTTTTTTTTTTTTTTTTTTTTTTTTTAATACATACTTTTCCCGCTGCCGAGCACTAAAACTCTTGTCACCAATCCCATCATGCGTCACTGCGTCACGCACACACACTCACGCACGCACACGCACGCACACGCACCTCAGTAAATGACATGTGAAACCACACCCAGCTCCAGCTCTGGTCCTCCCACGCGCGCTCACGACAGCCAGAGAACGAGCGTTTCTAACTTTTCTTTTTCTTTTTTTTTTTTTTTTTTTTTTGGTTTTTGGGAACTGCCAGTGAGAGCTCCAGCTGCCCTGTTGTCACGTTTGGAGGCTGAGTTCGTGCAGCACTTTTTAAAATTGATCATCCCCTTAATTTCCCCTTTCCACACAGACACACAGACACATCTGGAAGTCCTCGCAGCTTTGTCTTCCTTCTCGGTCCAAACACGGTGAGTGAACTTTATATATATATACATATATTTGTGTATTGTTTAACTTTAATTGTCTAACTTTATATATATATATACATATATTTGTGTATTGTTTCAATGCTGCACGGGACTTTCTATATGGGATCTATTCAAATCCAATGTGGTTGTGAAATGCCTCTTTAATTTACCAATATCACTATTATTTTGACTTAGTGCGTTTGTGGTGAGTTTACTTTTTTTTTCTGCTTTGGGGGACAGTACATGACCTAAACTAGTCCTAAATAACCCTTCCTCTGTCTGGACATTTGTATCGTAGCTAATCTTATAATGAAAAAAAAATAAGAACATGTTCATTTTATTCTATAATGGATCAGAGAGTGGCTTTAAGGAGCCCCTGGTGTGGTGTATTTTTACACAGATCGTGACTCTTGAAGGTCCAGACGCTGGAAATGAAAGGGGCGTTGTCAGCCGCCAGTGTGTGCCTGCGTGTGTGTGAGCTGCGTCGGTGTGTGTGAGCGCACTGAATGAATGTCTGCTGCGCTGGAGGGAAGATCCACTTCTTTTTTTTTTTTTTCAATGGAAACAGGAAATGTGAGGCGTGTGTGTATCTGCTGTATTAACCTGCTCAGTAGACCTTTCACTGAACTCGTATTAACACTAAACTCAAGTTACATTCCTGTGGACTGTTGTTGTGCACAACGCCTGGACATTAGTTCATTGCATTGCTGCAGCTGCTTCTTCTGTCTGTGTCGTTTTTGTGCGTCGGTGAACTGAAACAGAGTCAGATTATCATGGGTTTAAACAGGTTCAGGTCCCCTGTCTTGCGTTGTTGACCGAGTTGCGTTGTAGTGTTGATGAGCGTCCACGGTGGGGCGCCCTCTCGTGGTTGAAATCCACGTTAACTCTGCAGGTTTTCCACGGTCAGAGGGGATTCTTCAGACTGGGCTGCAGGAGTGGAGACTCACCCTCATCAGACAATGTTTACATGGAGTCTGACGGAGAGCGCAGTCTGCAGAAAGCCCTGCCATGTTGGCAATAGTCTGGAGATTAAATACCCAACAATACCCCCCCCCCCCCCCCATTGACATGCAGTTTTAAACCATTGCATGCAATACATGGAAAAAGGCAGATAGATGAAAAAAGAAAAGTGCTCTAGGAATCTGGTGCTGGAGATGAAAGTGTAATCCCCTCCACTGATTTCACGCTGGTGGTCTATATCTACAGGTAAAACTTCATGAAAACCGGAAATGAAAAACCCCAAATCCTTTTTATATTACATTACATCAAACATGTCATTTTAAAAATGTTACTGGAGAGTGACTAGAAAGCCAGTCTTAATTATACTGCAGACCATCTTCTCTTCTCTTATCTTCTCTCCCAACCTTTAATTAAGTCTAATTAAGAAAAGCTAAATGAATGAATGAAATGTTAAACTTGCAGCATGTAATGTGGCTGCTTTTTCCCTCCTGATTCAAGCTTTAAAGAAGTCTTCTGGCAGGCTTAATGGCCTATAACTGAAGTTTGATCCGTGTAGTGGCCAAATTTAATAATTTCTCTATCTGAAGTAGCAGAGTTCATTGAGTATTTGTACAGTGCTGCACCTTTTGTGCTTTGAATGTTTTGACTGTGATGTGGCACAAGGCCTGAAGGGTTTAAAGGCAGAGTGCCTGTGTTAATTTGAAAGTATTTTCAGTCACTCTAAATGCAGCAGGAGGAGAGCGGTGTGGGATATCTGATAGGAGGAGGATTAGTCGGGAGGTCAGTTTGAGGTTTTAAAAGGTGCTGAAAGATCAGGGAGCAAGCGTGAAGCGACTGAGAGCAGAGCAGAGAAAAGGAAGAGAAAGGGGGGATGAGTGGAGGTCTCCTTTTTACCTCTCCATCAGGTGTTCCCCAACTTCTCTCTGCCATGTGGGAGTCATTACGCTGTCACTTTAGGAATGTGTGTGAAAACGTACCAACACACACACACACACACCTTAAAACCATGTTAGTGTCCAACATGAAAGAAGTCCTGTGTCAGAAGGAAGTCTTTAAACCCAGCAGGGTGACAATTGTGTGCATGTGTGTTTGTGTGTGTGTGCATTTTAAGGTTCCTGATTCCTAAAGGAGATATGTAGCACACACACACACACACACACACACACACACACACCATACTCCTTTGCAACAATGTAGGCTTCATTGTACAGAACAATGTATGTCGTGTACTCTCTTGGTATTCAACAAAACTCAACATACTTAAATTATATTATTTCAAAATCTAGGAAGTGTCAAGTTATTATGCTTGTGTTGCCAGAAATAAAACAGAAAAACTTTGTTTACGACGACAGTGTTGTTGTCAATTTGGCCTATGAATGCATCAGTTGTATGCACTTATAATCCCACTTCCACATGTTACATTTCAATTCAAAATGCGTACTACCCTTTTTAGAAAGGACGGTCCACTCTCCCCTAATTTGGAATCATGATGGGGAGAAATAGAGTGACCGTGATGTATTAGGAAGTGAATGTCAGTCCAGTGGATTCAGGAATTGGCTGTTTCACATCAACCACCCTCATTGGATAGGATTTCAGGGTGACAAACCTAATGTTTGTTAGCCTAAGTACAGCAGAGCCTGAAAAACTTAGATGACGGCTGTACCATCTTGAATTGGGATATCCTCTGGTGACACACTCAGGACAATCTGTGTGTGCAAATGTGCAGATGGCAACGTTGTCTCAGCATCTTTCATCCAGTTTTGCTTTCTGCTTCACAAGGCTGTCAGCTGGTTTCAGAGCGTATAGGCAGCCAGTTCTTGCCTATAAAAGGCCTCTTCTGAATCTTCAATGTATAGGACTATTGCTGTCACACTGGGCAGTCTGGTTATATTTAGAATTCTGCACTTGCTCCACGGCCACTTAGATGTCTGCTCATACATCCTAAAACCAAACTGTGTGTGTACATCTCGGCCTGTTTCGGCAGGTTTTTGTGTATTCTTCTCAAACAAAGCTTTGTTTGGTCACTGACTTCGCCCCAAGGAAGATGTGCCTTGTGTTTTCTCTAAAAATAAGCCTTAGCTTGGCTATTGTTGTTATGTATACACACACACACACACACACACACTCAAGCACACACACACATACAATAACGCCATGCTTGGGGGGGGGGGGTGGGGGGGGGGGGGGGGACAAAAAGCTAAAATGAACTTCGTTGACCTTGGAAATTGGAAATTGTGTCTTAGCTCATGGTGCACTTCTTAGCCCTTTTCCAGAGCTTTCAACCGCACCTCACAGTCATCATCAGTGGATGGTGTCTGTTCAGATTTTATGGCTATGGCTCAGTTTCAACACAAGACACTTAAAAACTACAGTGCAAAATAAATTATCTTGAAAAGGGACAGATTGGACACTTTTATGAGCCAAATTGTAGCTTTTATTGTTGTTCCCGACAGAACAGTTTGTTATTAACACAGATTTGATCCCATTTACAGAGACAGTACAGTGCTGAGTGCTTGAACTCAACCTATAAAAGAATGAGCTACTCTTTATTCAAAAGTGGTCTGTTTTGTTAGATTTTCTAAATTCAATTAACATGTTGTTTTATACAACAATTTTGACCTTATGGAACAAATGTAAAGTGAAGTGTCAGTTTAACATGTTGCATTACTTTAAACTGGTGCTATGAATATATTTTAAGGGTTCATGCAAAACAAAATGAGGCACTCAGGACTAAGTATCTCCTGATAGTGAATCCCAAGTATTCCAGAGTGAGGGTTTGTAGGAGGAAATGTTGTATATTGAGTCTCAACTTTACAACCTCATAAGGGGCCAGAGGGCTCCACTGGAAGCCTTCTTACCGTTATTTCTTCCTCAATCAGTTTTTCCATGGCCAAAGACAAAAAGAGAGAGACACAGAGAAAGAGTGAGTGGGACAGTGAGAGAGACGGGGGAGTGAGATTCAGAGGCCCAGTTAAGTCTGTGGCTTTGTGTTTTATGAAAAGAGTAAAAAAAGGACATTAAAAGTCAGCATTTTCCACCAGGCAAGGGAATCAGTTGGCACACACACACACATACACACACACACACACACACACACACACACACACACAGTCCCCCAGCCTCCTATTATAAGGCTGAGTGGAGAGAAGGAATGGCAGGATTTGTGCCTGTTTGTCAGTGTGTGTGTCAGGCGAGGTGGCTGGAGTCTATCAGCCTACTTATGTGTCATATGCATGTGTCAAAACTACAGTATTAATATATTTCTTTTTTTTTGTATTTGTACCCAATGAGCCATGTGCCAGAGTTTCCAAAAGTCAAACATTAAAGAAAACTGTGGCATCAAGTACAAAACAAAACATAGAATAATACGCCTACAGTACAGTGACATGGCATGTTGTGTAATGCTGCCGTTGTGAATAAAAAACACTGCATCAGTTTTGGTGTATTTCTTTCATTTTAGTAAAGCAGAAACTTCCTGTGGCAATTTGTATGTGTTGAACCTAAAGCCCCTGAAACCAGATATAAACTCACTTTTTATAGCTCTATAAACATTTGCCTCACAGTGACAAATCGCAGTTTGGATCTTCTTTATGTTTATTAATGACCTCAGTGATAAATGATGAACATAGGATTCTCACTAACTTGGATGTTGAGGACTGTTAGTCACTTACTCTGTTGATTGACACACAACAGCTGAGGGCAATACCCCTCAGTGTGTGCCTCTGTCTATTATGATAGATAAGGCATGAAGATCTGTGAAAAATTAGTGTTATGCATACCAGACTAGCGGGGCTAATGTATACAGCATGCATGTGGATATGTGCTTTGTGTGTGTGTGTGTCTGCAGCTGTTGCCTGGTGTCCGAGGTGAGTATCAGCACTTTCACACTTTACTATCAGCACTCAGTGAAACCTCTGCAAGGCAGCACCGTTCCCAAGGGTCCCTGGGGAATACAGGCCCACATTTAGGTTAATGTTTGTGTGTGTGCGCACTGAAAGGGTGTGCCAATGTCACTCTACATACTACATACTGTATTGCAGTATTATATTGTGTTTGCTCAATAAAATCGATTAATAGACAAAGGAATACCAATTCATTATCCATTCATATAAAGTTTGTCACCTGAGAGATGATAAGTAATGACAATAATACGTCAGCATAATTTTTTTGGATAATTTCCCCTCGATAACATCGTTACAGTTGTGAAAATCAAAGTATACATTTGTATACATTTAATTTAGTGGTACATACTGTGCCTTGTCTGTCAGTCATCACCAGGCTTTTATGTCTGCAGTCTACATAGTTTGAATTACCTTTAATCATCCCAACTGGGTTTGTGAGTCTCTCATTTCTGGTGAGTTTCTTGGCAGGCTGGGTATATGCGGTTTCCTGTAGTTTGTATGTGTGTGTGTTTACATCAGAGCATGTGTGTGTGTGTGTGTGTGTGTGTGTGTGTGTGTTTACGCTCATGTTTTTGTTTTTCTCTCTTCCCTCCATTTCTCTCCAATGGGGATCCCTTCCTTCTCTCTCTGTCCCCTCCCTCCCTCTCTCCTCCCTTTCCTCTTCTCTTCACTGAGACGAGAAGGCAGCTGCAGACAGAATCAGATCCAGCTGTGTGTGTGTTTTGTGTGTGTGTGTGTGTGTGTGTGTGTGTGTGTGTGTGTGTGTGGTGTGTGTGTATACATGTCTGGAAGATTATTTGCTGCTCCAAAGAATGTTCCTGCAGGTCAGATTAGACTCAAATACCAAGGAGATGCTTTGCAACGGATGTAGTGAATTAAATTGTTGGTCTTTACCTTGACTTGCCTGTCTTTCCAACTCTGTCCCCTCCATTCTTTTCCGTCGCACTTTGTGCTATCATCGTCCTTTAAGGTCAAGCCTGAAGTCCGATCGGCCACCCTAGAGACACCGTTATAATTGGCTGATTTTCTGGGAATTTATAGACCTCTGAAGCAACAGAAGCCTGACCACTTAAATACTGTTGCCAGTCCTAAAAATAAGTTTGTGTCTCACATTTCTACACTGTGACACACCACTATGTGTTTGCACACATCCTTTACAAAACAATCTATAAGAGTAATGTATGTTGTGAAATGTACAGTGGCTGTACATTGCTTTGTATATGATTCATATGATATTCTGTCATTAATCATTATAGCCGCTTTTGTCCAGATTTCATAGAAAACTCTACGATGTGTTTCGAATGCTAGTTTAGTCAGCTGCCATATACCGTACCTACAGGTTTTGTATGAGAAGTGTCATGTATAAAAATATATTTAGTACTAAAACATACAAACCATATAACCTAATGTTGTATTTATAGGCTGCCATTGCTGCACATTGTTTATATTAAGGACATATTTTTGCAATATCGAATTTAGGCTTACAAGTGATCAGTTCAGCTCCACTTATGCCATAGTCAAATATATTTTCTTATAAGTTCAGGTGCAAATTAAAGTTATTGTCGCCAGGTTATTGTCTTCTTAAGCTTAAGTCTCAGAATAATATTATCAGGAGCATTTGGCGAGCGTAGCTGTTGCTGTTTACATTCCTGTCTAAACCCCAAACACAGCGTCTCATGAGTGTATAGCTTACTTATGATTTCTCCCCACCTCGTTTTACTATTTACCCCCTTGTTGCCCCTTCCCCCAACCCAGACAGGGAGGCCCTATCTTCTGGCACACCCCACAGCCACATGCTCACACACAGAAACTGTGGCCCGCTTCCTGTCAGCGGGGAGAGGCTGTTTTTACTGTGACTCCATTTTGGCGGAGAGGGCTAATTCCTCTGCTGTCTGGCTCCTTGTATGTGTGTGTGTGTGTGTGTGTGTGTGTGTGTGTGTGTGTGTGTGTGCCTGCACTCAGATGTGCTTTTAAACATGTTTGTGCCTGCTGAGCTTCTGAACTTCTTGGTGGGAGTTTAGGTGGTTACTGAAATCAAACTCAAAAGTGTATATGTGTGCGCATATGTAATTTTATGTGAATTGTGACCACAGGATAGACTGAGTTTGATATGTTCAGTGTACACAGAGAGCAGACTTCAAGCGTAGTGGTGTCAGAGATGTAGTCTTAACTTATGCAATCCTATAAACTTCTAAAACAGCCTTTAAAGTGGTGCTGTGAATGATTTAAGTATGTTTTTGGAAAGAAAGATTTTCAGAACCTGTCTTGTGTGATTATTTGTAGCAGAATGAATGTTAAACAGACTGATGCTGACAAAGCATTTCACATGCTGAGCAAAACCATTTCCTGGATAAACAAACAGATGGGTTTGTGGATGTATTTGCCATTTGTAATGGAATTTTTCCCCTCAAGAAAATTCCTAGAAGTAAATGTGAATAAAAACAAAGAAAAACAGCACAGAAACTATAAAAACTACTGGATATTCCTACAAAAAGAGTAACAAAGTTCAGAAACAGAAAAGTCAGAAAGTCGCCTCAGTAGACGATCATATCTTAAGGGGGCTCACACACAAACACACACACACACACACACACACACACTGTTATCACTGTCAACAGTGTTGTCTGAGGCCATGCACTTTTTGGACATTTATGTTAAAATGCTACAAATGCCAAGGTCATGCTGCAAAGAAACCAAGGAATAAATTGACCCAGCACCAGAAGTGTCCTTGGTTCATTTGCAGTATGTCCCCTCATGAAAATGTATCCATGACAATGCTCAAGAAAATGGATTACATCTCATCTTGACGGACAGGCGTTCTTGGCACCATTGGATAAAACTTTCTGATAATGCTGCTATGTAAATATGGCACGTTAAGTTCTGGTCCACCCTGACAGATCAGAGCACATATTGCCTATTTGAAGTTGTAAACAGTCGCCTTCTCACTTTTATCAACAAGTCATAGTCAGGATTAAGGCCTTCAATCACTGCAGAGTAAACACAGCACTCCCACATACTGCAATCTTGCATATGGTCACACACACAGTCTCAAACACAGACATGGTTTGGCATACATATAGACACAACATACACACTTCATCTCACATCTCTGTAGCATTTTGGGTAATTTAAAGGAATACTGCAAATATTTCTCTGGCTGTTTTATTAACCCTGTACTTTTCACAGTTGTTTGGAGATGCTCTATTTTTTGTAATTGGTTGCAGATGGAGTAGTTGCTGTAAGTGCATATTAACACTTGAATTGCCTTTAAACTATATCCTTTATTTATATATTTTTCTATTTGTTTAATTTATTATCTATTAAACTTATACAAAATCAGTTTATAAAGCAGCACAGATTGAGTTACAGACCTTTAGAATCATTGACTGTAAAGTGATAAAATTGGTAAATATGAATGTGCTATCTGCAGTTTCTCATGAGTTGTAGGTATGTGTACACATTTTTACAAACATTTACAACACACAGACCTATGACATAGTTTTGTCTGTGTGTTTGATGTATGCTGATGACACACACGGGATTAATCTTTCATGCATTTGTGTGTTATTAAAGTATTACATATATGTTGCTCCAACAGATTCCTTTCATGTGAAGGACCTTGATCCACCCCTGACTACCACCCTACCCTGCAAACCAGCCTGTGCGACCACCAGCATTAACACAGACAAGCAAACATCCTGCAGGACTGTCATCCACCAAAAGTACAATCTGCACATTGTCAATCAGCCAGTGAGAGACACAGACAGCTACTGAAGCAGCCTGTAAGATATTCAAGTGGCCTGACCAACGGGCAACAACCAGCAGACAAGTTAACCTGACAGAAGGGCAGCCATGTTGATCATCTTAGCCTTCATCATCCTCTTCCATCTGGCTGCAGCCATCCTCCTGTTTGTTGCAACCATTCACAACGTGAGTATAAAACAAGAGTGAACATACAAGAGCATGGCAGTACCGGACATTTTCATCCCTTTAACCATCTCTGTGTCCTGCCCTGTGTGTAGGCGTGGTGGTTGGTGTCGCCAGCCGGACGCGATGTGATCTACACTGACCTGTGGTACTCCTGTAACGCCACCTGCTATCCTGTGGAGAACAGCCATACTGCTGATGCAGGTAAGACAACAGTAACGTGTGGACTGTGAGTTTGTGTTTGTGTTGGTGTATGTAACACCTCCTTTCTTCTCTCTCTGCAGCCTACCTGCAGGCCGTCCAGGCTACTATGATCCTGGCCACCATTTTATGTTGCGTCAGCTTCTTTGTATTCATCCTTCAGCTCTTCAGGCTCCAACAGGGAGAGAGATTCATTTTCACCGCTATTATCCAACTACTGGCCTGTGAGTGACACACACACACACACATTTAACTTTACAATGCAGCTTTTGTGAATGTAGTTTTTTAGTTACTAGCCCTAGCGACTTGTTTTTCTCCTGAATGTGCACATCAGCCAGAGTCATTATAAATTCATTTTTATCCAGTGCAGTGTCCTAGTTTTGGCAAAATTCATGTCCACAAATTTCGGAGGTTCGATAAGAATGCCAACTTAACACCTCTGAATGTAAAATGTTCGGTAGAGTATTCACTATTTCCCTTTTAAGAGAATGTGATCTACAGTACCTTAGCAAGGCATGGGGGGCTATGTGGAAAGCTCTCAATAAGTCAGGAATTAGGTCAGTGTTCGCCCACTTTGGCATACTATGAAATCCTAAAATCTCTGTTTATGGCTTCAAAAAAGTATAAAGCAGTGACAGTCTTGAGCTGGGTCAACAGTTGCATGAGGATAATTAAAACTTAAAAAAACTGTTGGACATTCTGGGAAATACACTTAAATGTCAAAATGTCAAACCATGGCTTTAATTGGCACCAACTGGCTGCAGGAGATAACTGGTTGAATATTTCAAACTTTGAAAGACATTTCTTCATCAACTACCAAGGCTAATTTCCATCCTCTTCCCTCCTCCCAGCTCTATGTGTGATGATCGCAGCGTCCATCTACACGGCTCAGAAAAACAGCTTTCATGTGGTCAGTCTTCGGGAAGGCTCCTACGGCTCCTCCTATGTCCTGGCCTGGATCAGCTTCCCCATGACTCTCGTCAGCGGCTTCATGTACCTGGTGCTCAGGAAACGCAAATAGATGTGATGGGCTTGACGCACAGGCACGCAAATATTCAAATATATAAATGGGAACACTTGGACACAAATGCATAAAGACATACACTTTTTCTTCAACAAACATGCATGCACTCATTCTATTTCCAACCCTTAGATTTTATAATTCCATTGGAGGTAAGGAAATTCACCACAAATTCATAATAACTTTAAGTTTCAGCTTCAGAAACAGACAGTCCACCTCTAAAGCATTCAGCAACACATTTTACTGGACTTTCCAAAGGGTCCATACTTTTTTGTGAATCTATAGTGAACTGAATTTATTTTGTACATATTTGCTGTGTATGTATAGTTCAGGTAATTGCCAAACACTTATTTCTAAAACTGAAATGCTAAAATTATGTAAAGAAAATAAATAAAAAAAGTAGAGAGTCTTATGTTAACCATAGCATACAGGAAGTGTAGAGAAGCAGTAGTTGAGGTATAATATGTAGGATTTTAACTCATTGTTTGTATTCTTATGTTACTGACTTGTGTTTTAATGGTGAAAAAGGAACCAATGATGTGCTGTGATATTTGGGATTTCAAATGACAACATAGAAACATGCAAACTTGAAATAAGAATGAACATTTCTTTGTTATTGTTATGCTTATTTGTTCAAAGCTTCACTGAGAAAAGGACAAAAGCTATTTATTGTTTAAAACCACTGTTGTGTATTTTAGCATCATGTGTATGAAGTACTTAAGTCTTGCCCTATTTTTTCCATCATTATCTGGCCAGGCTGCTGTTTATTTGGTCCATTATTGAAACATCTCTAACACCGCTATGCACATGCTATGCACTTGTGCTCTGGCATTTAACAACAATAAATGTGTTACTGTATTGTAACTGCCAGCAATTCCCAGAATTACTTCTCTACAGCCTCTGTAGAGATACTGTTTGATTGCACAATAGCACTGTGTAAACTGTTTTTTTTTCCCTCTCTCTTGGTATTGGTTTGGGGGCAAAAACTGGTTAAGGGAGACCAGCTGGGTATTAAGTTTTGTAGCTGCTAGAACTTGAAACATTTCTAGGACACAAATAATGTAAAGAAGTAAAGTGTCCAGTTCAGATTGGACTTGTTGGCTCCTTCAGAGGTGCACTGGGTTGTTTTGTAATAGGAATGATGAATGTTAATGTCAGGCAACGTTTGGACCACAGAGCCTGGTAACTTACTATCTCACCAATGATGAAGATTCAGGGAAAAGAAATGGAAGTGAAGATTTTGCTCTGCTATCTCAAGATGATACTTGAAAATGATCAAAACAACATATTGGAGGCCACGATTTTGATGTTTGTTGTTCATACATTTTTTTGTGAAGTTGTCATCTTAAGAGTGTTTCACTGTAATAAGACTCCTGTTTTCATGCCAGCTTTTGTCTTTCAGCAAATCCCTTTAACTTATATTGAGATGAAAAGTAAGTTATTGCAGTACAATACGCTGAAAAAGGAGATATTAAAGATTATGATAAGTTTGGTTTAGCTTTGATGATTTGAAAACAGAACTAAATTTAGAACTTGACCTTAAGTTCTGTAACAGATATTCAACAAAAAACACAGCAATCCTAAGAGTTGAGTTATAAGTCATTAGATTTGGAATTGGAAATGTTTATGGTTGTGATTTTTTTCTTGTAGTGTGTTTTATGTCAGTGTAGATGTACTATATCTTAGTCAGTGTAGATCTATACAAATAACCAAAGGAGGACCATAGTGACAAATAATCATATGTTGAAGCCAAAACTGTATTTATGGGGGTTTGTTTTTAAAACATTTTTTGCAGTTCAAATATTTCTAATGCTTCATGAAGTATTAACTTTACATTGATTGAGAGTCTCATGTTGCTTTATATTGGAGACATGTTGAAATGTCAATATTTTAAGAACATAAATTAAACAGTAGTTTATTTTCTTGCACAGGATTCATCCAAAAGTTTTTGATAGTTTTGACAGAGGCTTATTTATCATGTTAAATGGGAATGTTTCTGCTTGTTAAAGGCTCCTTTGCTTTCACTATTTTAGGCAAATTAAATCACAAAATGCTATTTATTTCGAACCCTGTTGTAACATCAGTCGCAGTTTCTGTAATCAGTTAGATATTACTGTGTTTTCATTTATTCACGTCATCCCTCATCAAACTAAAATGTTTGTCTGCTATTGACACCCAGTGGACTAACGTAAAACTACACAATGTGTAGGTGATTTTATAGTTTCAGGCTACAGAATAGATTGCTACAAGCTCCTGTCAAGGACAAGGACTAAATGTGTTTTTGCTTCGTGAATCCTGCTGCTCTAATTGGGCAAACTTCCAACTATACAGGAACAAAGACGCATATCACTTGCAAGAATTTATAGGTGCTTATTTTTTCACCCATTAGCCGTAGATCGCAATAAATGTATCTTACAATAAATAAATTTTCTGTGTGCCAAATCTGTCAAAAGTCAAGTATCCGTTTATAATCATTATGCGCTGTTGCTGCCTGCTTACCCCTCTTCCCCTCACCTCCAAAGATCAACATTTTACCCTGTTCCTGTGGCATGCATTTCAATATTATTAATTTTACTTAAAAAGATAAAAGATAGAATAATTTGGCAGAGGGAATAGTCTGGCTGACATTCATGGGAATTACAGTGTAGGCAATGAGACTAATTTGCTGTAATTGTTATGACGAATTTGAGTATTTATGCTTCTACGTCAGCCATGATGTTATCCTTGATCTCTGAGCTTACTTTGTTTGTATTTCTCCTATCATGTTACTAATGTCAAAGAAACCAGTGATGTGACAAAATATTTGGGATAGCCTGTAAAATAAAAAAAATAAAAACATTTTGCATTACGCATTGTCAATCAAAAAACCTGCCACCATTGTACAGTACTTTTATTTTATTTTCTTACACAGCTATACAGTCAGAGTTATATTGTGGATAAAGTACGGTTGGGCTACTTTGACATAAATTTTCTTGGTTTCAGAGCAGACTGTGTGTGTGTGTGTGTGTGTGTGTGTGTGTTTAAAGCTCCTAACGTTTTTTAAGAGACAGCGCTTTTATTGTGAAGGAATCAGACCGGAAGTGGTGGCGGGCGGAAGTTGAACCAAAAAAAAAAAAAAAACTCAATTCGGCAAAATCAGGACCAAAATAAACAGAACTGGATGTTTCCCGGATTCTTCTCCAGCATTCCCTCTTGGCATAAAGTATTTTATAACCGCATTTCATCCTTTTTTCTTTTAAACGTACGAGCTGTGGGATAGTTAGGAGGAATATTCTGCTGAAAAACGTCAGCTGACGGCTAAAGCTCAGCTAACCCTCGTAGCAGTGAAATATATCGTCTCTCTGTCTGTTTAGAAAACAGTTCGGTCCCACCTGATGCACGTAGTTGTCGCTGTCCAGTTCACAAGCCAAGGTGGGAGGCTGTCAACATCAGCACGTCAACGTTGGCCGGTGAAATATGAGAGAGACTTGGTTCGTGTTTATGCAGCAAACCTGCAAAGAAAACACGTGTTCGTTTGTTGTGGTGTGATGATGTGAAAGTATAATGTCTCATGTTGCTTAGACAGACGTAGATGAACGAAAACTTCAACGACACATCACTCAGATGTGATCTAGTCAGACACTGATGAGATAAAAGTTGACTTTTAGAGGATACAGTTGTGTTGTAAGATTGTCAGGTAACCTGGGAAACAAACTTAAATATTCAGCTGATTATTGACTTTTCTCTTGAAGGGTTTTATCATAATGTAGCTGACATATGGAGACAGAAATGTGGAGTTTGCATTACAAGTGCAGTGCTGTATATATATGTAAGTGTGTACACTTTGTTTTGTGTTTTTGTTGATAGAGCAGTTGGCAACACTGAGAAGAAGTTAAGGACCTCGTTACAGCAGAGAGGAACATATTACACTACAGAGGTGGGACAAATATGGCCTTTTTAAAGCCTCTTATGCTCAGACACAACTGTATCACAACAGCTGCTCATATGATGCCGGGGTGTAGTGAACTGCTCCTTTACTTCAGGCATTTTAACTCTGAACTGTGGCTCTCTGGTCACTTTATGGCACTTTTACATTTGAATAACAGGCAAGAGTCCAGTGTTATTATTATGATGCTTATAACATGTAATATGTTGATCATTTCTCTGTGTGTGTGTCAAAAATGCTACAACTCAAGGGATGGCGATCCGAAATTGATCCATCGAAATTGTGTGGTTTGGTGTGCATTGGTATAAATAAAATCTCAATTCCCATCCCAGTTAATGATTCAGTTTGCTTCACTGTGATTCAACTGTTGTTAAAATCTTGAAAAACTAAAACCCTAAAACAGTAAATACATTTTGTACAAATTGATTATTTTCTATAAAAATACCTTTTTAATTTTAAAGCTTAGTTTGAGCTCTTTTGACACACAGATATGTGATCAGTAAGACTCAGTAAGCAAAATTGTGTATGCCATGATATTGTTATTGTGGACAACATATGTTAATTGCATTGTATCATAGAGTTACTCATCTCTGAAACAAGAGTCCAGTAATGTAGGAGTGAACAGTGGAGGCTGTTATTGGCAGGTTTCAGCCTTCTCTTTGATAGATTGATGACAATGTCGGCCCCCTCCCTCATCTTGTATATTCTCTGATGATCCCCCCACTGCAGGTTAAGTAAAATATGGCAGATGCACAAGATAGAGGTCGAGGTTGCACGCGCTTCAAAAGACCAGCTCAAGGGGAAGTACAGCCTTCCACCAAACGCAGGAAATGCAAACGTTTGACTCAGAGGCAAACAGACAGCTCAAGGGTGAGAGCTCGAGTGGACATTGGATTGGCATTTGAAAGGTGGCGTGCACTGAAGGCAGCAAATGGATTGAAATCTGATGCCGAAGTGGCCGTGTGTCTTCTGGATGTGTGAGTTAACCTCCAACATCTTCATGGTTGCAGAACATAACAGATTTGCAAATGTTTGCAACTTGCCAATTTATTTTATTCAAAATGGCTTATAATAGTTTGACTGATACTGGAATCTACACGCATATGTATGCTGCCCATACAGCTGTTTTTGAGGCTCAGGATGCTCAGTGTGGAAAAGTGTTGGCTATTCACTAAAATTCAAAATCATTCAGTTGCCAGCTTTGCTTTCTTGCTGATCCTGAGGAACTTTCTAGTTCTTTTTTTTTTTTACTGCTGCTCAGCTGATTTTTCCTTGTGGGACTCGTGTTACTTAATTAAATCTGTAGTGTGATGCTTCTGCAAGTGGTTTATCAACATACTGCACACTTTGCTTTCTGGCATTTAGCTTTCTCTGATAGGTAGCTTTTTTTCTCTTGCACACTATACTGCAGTGGCTACTCTTGATATCACACCACATTGTGACACTTTTCTTTACTGCAGGTTGCACAAAGTGTACTAACAAGTATTTACATGATGCTTCAAGGTTTATTTGTTATGTATTGTAACTCAGTATTATAGCATAGCTTAGTATTGGACCAATACTGATGGTATACCTCCTATAGCTACAGTGCAAGCAGTGAAAGCCTCCATTTATTTGATTCAGCCTTTGCACAACTTGTGCCCAGTGTGATACATGAGTTATACTACAGGCTTACACTTCAGATTTCAGTGTGAAAAAATGAAAATGATGTGAACTGCAATGCCTCCGGTGCACTGGTTCTGTTTAGGACTGACTTTATCTTAGGTACATAATTAGTCATTTATACATTTTGCAGATAGCTTTAATGTGACTTTGATCATACTGTTATTTACAACACTTGTAACAGGGAGTATGACACTAAATACTCCCCTATGCTAAGTCTGGAGTTCCTTCCCCTTTGCTAATTAACCCTTTGATCTTTTCAACTTGGTGTCCCCTGCAAGTCTGATAGCAAATGTCCCCTTCCTATCTTTCGTTTTCTGTTGTTCTTACATCACTGCTTTGATCATACTGTAAAACTGTATCTCTGTCTTGACTCTGGGCCCACTCACCGACTCAGATACACTACAGCAAACCTCTAACCTGGACTTGGATTTTTCCACAAAAATTTGGTGCCGTGACCCGGATGGCAACATACTTCCACGGAGACTCCTTTTCCAGACCAAGGATACACCAGTGACTTCAGATCCAAATTACAGAGGTAAAGGGTCCTTTTGAAAACCCAATTTTTGCTGCTGTGTGTTGGAGGTCTGTGAAGCTGGAGTCCCAAAGAAGTTGACGCCATCCGCATTTTTACGTAAGTTTGCTGTGTGGTTGTGAAAGATGGTTAATTTGGTTTTCTCTGTAGAGATGGTAGGAATGCCTGTGTTGTATAAACCTAAGAATCTGACTCGGTCTTCTTATGGTCAAAACATTTCGGATTACAGAGTAAATTTTGCTTGCCTCTTCCTAGCCTTAGAATCTGACTAACTCTTCTTCAGGTTAAACATTTCAGATTATAGAGAATGGAAATTTATGGTTAGAGTAGCCAGTTGGCCTACAGAATCACTAAAACAAACGAAAACGATCAAATCCAAAAACTTTTATCCTGTGAAAGAGATTGAGAATCCAGTGTAAAGTGAAATGTGAAATTAATAAAGATGAAGAAGGGTGGACTCCAAACCTTGGAGTCACAGAGAGCTAAAGGCAATAGTGGGAGATTTTCCCAAGGATGTCAGGAAATATGCCAAATCCCATCCCAAGTGCCTGACATAATGCAATTGTTTAAAACTAACTTTGCCATACGATTTGAAAGATAAAGTTACTGATGTCTGTGAAATTCCCTACAATCCCACAGACTCCAAAATCACACCAGATAAAGCACAGACATTTTACAGTGTCATAGCTTTATCAATTGAACAGGAGGTAATATAACAGATTAACTTAAGAAATTTAAGGAAAAGAGCAATTGACAGTTGGATGGACAGGAAAACCAATGACTGAACTGGTGAAGATAGCTCAGCACAATTGGGGTAACACAGAACAAAGGGAATACAAAATGCATGAAATGTTAATTCTTGTTCAAGTGACTCACTATACAGGCGGAGCACCCAGAGGAGAAAGCAGTGGCAGAGCTACCTTCAAAAGTGAGAACTGAGGATAAGGACGTGAGAAATGCGTCACCTTTCTCAAACAATGACCAAGGGAACTGCTTCTATTGTGGTGAGCCAAGTCATTGGGTAAGAAACTGACCATATAGAAGCATCCCAATCTACCCTGCCTACGGCACCTCCAGTGAGTAGACAAATGGAAGACCAACAAACCCCAAAGCCCTATCAATAGAGCTGTACCAAATTGAAACAGAAGGAAATGTGACCCAAGCTTTGTTTTTTAAATTTTAAATTAAGAACCTTATTTAATTGTAGATGTTAATGGAAAATCATCATCATTTCTGGTTCTCTTTCAACTCTAAAGCAACAAAATCCATACATTTGAGAACATCCGAAGAAACAGTGAGGGCTGTGGGGGTTGGAGGCATTCCTATGAGTCTATCTGTATCTGAGCCTACTGTAGTATCCATAGGTATTTTTACTGAGAGCATGTCATTTTTTACAACTTCACACTCCTTTCTTCTTTCAGACACCACACCGTGAAGCTATTAGGGGGAGATTTGTTAGGTTAACTGAACTGCACCATCTATTCCACACCAAATGGCATCTTTTTACATAATAAAAGATAACGCAACAGCTGTACTAGCAACTCTGATAGTCCAAAATCAGACTATGAGTGAAGGAAAAGTGAAATTATATGATAGAATTGTGTCCATTGTGACCTTGTCAGTATGGGCCTCCTCCTCTAATGATGTTTGTTTGATCAGAACTGTTGAGCCAGTACAGATATTACTAAAACATAACACCTCCCTGCCAAGGATTTTACAGTATCCTCTTTATCAAGAGTACTGACACTCACTGCTCCACACATTACACTCAAGAGATGTTCCATTCTTAACCCTGC
Organism: Lateolabrax maculatus; assembly: GCA_031216445.1. Classification (NCBI taxonomy): domain Eukaryota; kingdom Metazoa; phylum Chordata; class Actinopteri; order Acropomatiformes; family Lateolabracidae; genus Lateolabrax; species Lateolabrax maculatus. Next base: position 18,831,196 of record CM062216.1, on the reverse strand, counting down.
TACTCTATCACCTACAGAAGATGATGGTGATCCCCCATAACTGTGGATGTTGTTTCATGTTCATCTAACCTAGTCCAGATCTTTTAGAAATTCCTTTCTCTAACTCTGAACTTGTATCCTACACTGATGGCTCTGCTTATAGAGAAAATGGAGTGCCGTACGCAGGGTATGCAATTTGTGATAACTTTTCTATAATTGAAAGTACCGCCCTGCCACCCTCAAGCTCCGCCCAAGTAGCTGAGTTGTATGCCCTGTTGAGAGCCTGTCACCAAGCAAAAGGTAAAACTGTTTTCACATTTTCACAGACTCCAGATATATTTTTAGATGTTTGTATGCCTTTGGTATACTGTGGGCAAACCAAGGATTCATTACATCCTCAGGGAGACCTGTTAAACATTGGAAACTGATTGGTAAACCGTTACATGTTAACTACCTTCATCTATTGCCGTTTTTAATGTGAAGCCCACACCAAATCCAAAGATCCTGTTTTACGAAGCAATGCATTGGCCGACCATGCCGCCAAAGCAGCTGCCAAAATTGGTATTCCTGTCCATGTAAAGCTCTGTCTTGCCATACCTGCTAACAACCTTGCTTCTCCTAATGATGTGGCTCTCTTACAGGAGACCACTGATGTGAAAAAAAAAAGTTTGTGGCTTTCCCATGGATGTAAATATGTAAACAATTTGTGGGTCCACAATGACGGCCGCGTTGTGGGCTCCCGTGTCTCTGCACCTGTGGCTAGCACGCATGTCACATGACTTGTCACATGTGAGCAAAGGGGGGATGTGTCAGATAGTGTTGAAAGACTGGTTTGCGGATTTATATCCTATGCACAAAATGAAAAACAGTACAGACAATAATGTTGACGCATCCTTCCCCTCTGGGAATTTTTTAGAACTTTTGAATAAATTTTATTCATACGCCCAAGTATGATGTTGTATGTATAGATAAGTCGTCTAAATGTATGTCTGGCCCGAAGCATGGGCTTGAGAGGCGGACTCTGCTTCCATAGCAAACACCTGCTGAAAGACATTGGGCCAAGATTTGGTTTTCCACAGACCAATCAACTGTCAAGAGTGACAAACCCTGCCACAACATCCAATCAGGAGATTGGGTGTGCGTCAGAGAGCTCCAGCAGAAAAACACCCTGAAACCTTGCTGGTCCAAACTGCAACACGTCCTGCTCACCACCAACACAGCAGTCAAGTGTGAGGGTCGTCCCACTTGGGTCCATCCCACTGTAAGAAGACGTCGCCTCCATTTGTGGAACCGCCTTCGGTTCCACAATGGTTGATGGTTTTTGCTTCCTATGACACTTGACACATGTTACACTTTAATTCCACATATGAACACCGTGCCTGTCCCAATCCAGACTGGGCTTGCTCCAGTAACAAATAAAATAAAAAAAAAAAAAAGTGGATTGAAGAAGAATAGATATTGAGCCCCCTTCAGACTGCTAGAGAATACACATTGGGGCCCCCCTGCAGACTTGCTGAATTCATTAAGTCTGGACCCCCTTCCCCTGTGCTAAGTCTGGAGTTCCTTCCCCTCTGCTAATTAACCCTTTGATCTTGTCAGCTTGGTGTCCCCTGCAAGTCTGATAGCATATGTCCCCTTCCTACCTTTTGTTTCCTGTTGTTCTTACATCACTGCTTTGATCATACTGTATAAAACTGAATCTCTGTCTTGACTCTGGGCCCACTCACCGACTCAGATCCGCTCTGTGTCTGTCAGTGCACCAGTGTGCCGGCATGCTTGAATAAACTCACAACACTACAGCAAACCTCTAACACTTTTTTGACATGAAGGTAGACAGGGCTTGTTTTAGGGGTGGTCATAGAGCAAAAAAGTGAATAGCTGCTTTGGGTGTAACACGTTTATCTTTTATGTTGCCAGTTATGACCGTGTGTTTTAACACACAAAGTGTTCTAATGCAAAGACACGTATCTTTAATTACAGTTCATCTACCAAGTTAAAAAATATGTGAATTTTGAAAGCTTCTCAATGTAGAGTTACAAACATTAATATCAACTAAATATCCAGTGAATGTTGACATTCTGTTTGTGTGTTTGTCTGTATGAAGAATGAAGAGGATGCCCTGCGAGTCCGCTTCCTCAGGAGCCAGTGACAAAAAGATTAAATTCTCCCAATCTGAAGTAAGAGACAATATTGGAGGCGATTATTGAATAAATAAGTTTTCTGTGCATGGTTACATTTGCAAAAGCATGAACTGTATCAAAACTATCATCTGCAGTTACTGCAGGGAACTCTGCCATATGTATGTGTTTATTTTGTGTGTGTGTGTCCACAGGTGCAGACTCTGATAGAGCAGGAGGTTTTTGCTGTAGGGAAAAAGAATGAAACCAAACTGAAGGGTTTGCTAGAAACTATTCAACAGCTGGATCGTGAAGTCAACTATGAAAGCGCCATACAAAAACTGGAGGTTGGTGGAAGTAGTGGTACACACACATTTTTAACGCACTGACTGCAGCCCTGCACACCGCTCTGCTAAAAACAGTTATGTATAGTATGTACAGTATATGCACATCTGACATGTTCACTGCCTTTCTTGCCTTTGTTCCCTTCCTTCATTTTTGTCTTCCTTAATTTCATCAAGCTGTGTTATCAGTCTCTGGCCTTTTTCTTTTTTTCTACCATGGTCCTTTCTATATTTGACAGATGCCGGTAAACCTTTAAGCTCATTGTTCTTCCTCAGTTTTTTCCCCATTAGATTAAATTCACTTGAATTGTTCACAGATGCTTAGTAACTTAACATTCGCCTGTTAGCCCATATTTTTGTTGTTCTGACTTTTTCTTTCTCTTTAAACCAAAAGAACCAAACATGAATGTATTGTGTGTTGTGTATTGTGCCCCCTAATTGTCAACCAAACGTTGTGAAGTAATCCTTCTCTTAGGTCAAAGGTCAACTTTCTCTGTCTGTGTTAGAGCTTATTTTAAGTTAAAGGTAATGTGCGACAATGCTTCTCCAGGTCCAGGTTAAGTCTCTGTCTTTGTGAGAGCCTGCTAGAGCTGGGCTGGCTCCGTCTCTTAGGTGACGAAGGTCGGTTAAAATATGCTGTACTCTGTTTTAGACTTAACAGGCTGACATGACTTAGAATGAGACCTGAGGAAGAAACAAAGTGATTTAGGTAAACATAGTTTCTTGTTTAGATTCAATACCCAATTGAGAGGGCAAAGGACGACCCCCAGAACATTCAGAATCATTACCGCTTTTGATGAGTGAAAATCTGCATGAAAGGGATGGGGGCCACACGTATCTGCCAGAGCAAATAAAAAATGAGCTTGCAGATTGGTCTGGTTCCCAGCTACGTTAAACCCAGTACATCTTTACAGAGTGTTCTTCTCCTCCTCAGGCTTGTATTGACACGGTGACTAAGAGAGCAGAAGCAGCTCTTTCTCACATGGCAAAGACAAAGAAAAAGGTTTGATGCAGACAAACACACATACACATGATTGGACATGAATTGTGAATTGACTGGCATGGACATTCAGTGCAAAGCTGTAATATACTCATGCAGTTCTTTTAGTTGAATAGAAAATGTAACGATAAACAAAAATTTAGTTCAGTTTGAGATGTAAACACCATATAGCCATTCACTCACTTGAATATGATTACGTCACATGGGATGAATCTGAACATATGTATAAACTTTAATGTCTGACTTTCAGAGCCCACTGCCATCTTCTTTTAATGTGGATATTATCAGGTATGTAGAACCAGATTCAGTAGTTTTACTTCTTAGTGAAAGTCGTCATGACCCTGATGTGAATTGGCGTCTTGGATTTCTTTGCATTTAATCAGTTTTGAGAGAATTTGATTTGATGTCTAACTCTGCAGGGTATACTCTGAGGATGAAACCATGGAAACCGGTTCGCAGAGTAAGAGCCCAGAGCCGGCAAGTGTACACTAATGAATATTTGCATTTGAGGGGTCGCATGAGTATTTATTCTGTGCAATTTTCTTTTTCAGTAGACAAAAGCAGAATGGAGAGCACGGACCAGAGTGGAGAGCTCTTACAAATGATGGTAAAAATGTAGTTTTTTGTTCTGTGTTTTTCACTCACTCACACATGATATTGGGGACTTGGAATAATGGGTTGAATACAAATGTAATTAGTTTTTTTTTACATTTCTCCTACTTCATTCAGCAAAAACAGATTACACATAGGTGTAAATTGTAGTTGAGGCTTTTGTGGTAAAGAAGTCTACCAAGTACACTGAGGAAAGGATTAACATCAACATTGGTTATTTAGCTAATGATAAAGTGGCTTACATTCTTTTTATTTTACTCAAAACAAAATTAAAAACAGTGTAAATATTGAGGTTTAAGTTGATCTGTCCTTTTTGTCCAGGAAACCACAAAAAAGGCACTAAGGAAGATACAGGCCGAAAATGTAGGTAAGATGGTTTTATATATACAAGCAGATGTTTGAATAGTTTAAAGGTAAAAAACTTTGAACTTTTAACAGATAATCTGTGAAAAAAAATCAGGTTCCTGTGGCTCCTCCCAGTGCAAAAATCCACTGGGCCTGAACGAAAAACAACCAATCAGAGCAAGAGGAGTCTCTAATGCAGTGTCAGTTCCTTCTCGTGCACTCGCTGCTCAGTTGTACTCAATACAAATTCTCCACTCTCTTCTCAATCTTACCTACTGCACCTTTAAATTATGTTAAATGTCTTTCTGGTGTAGCTTCTGGTGACATTATTTCATCATGCAGGTAGAATAACTGCCATGGTAAGCTGTTATAATGACCCAAATTAAATAATGAGTCAGTCGGTCCATTAAATAAATAACCCCATCCTTTTTTTTTTCCCTACTCTTTCCTGTCCCTTCCTCTGTTACTTGTCATTGTACGTAATCCGTGTTAAGCTTTGACGGCTGCCATAGCAGATTTAAGTGAAGAGCTGCCTCCTCCAGTTCTTAGTCCTCATGGCTGTCTTGAGTCTAAGGTAGGATGCTTCATTATTTGATATATTATTTTCAAAACATGCCACGCATAAATATGCTACTCAAGCAAGGGAAAAAATAATTTAGTTTCCATAAAATCCCACATCACCTATGTTTTTGAGGGAATCTCATTGCCTATATTTATTGTGTGTCTTGCCTTTATTTACTGACGTTGTTATTTTGTGTAATTCAGGGACCTGTCAGGCTCATAAAGAAAGAGCCAGAAGATCATCAAGAAAAAGTAAACAATGTTGGGGAATCCAAGCTGTTAGAGGAGCCGCAGGCTGAGAGGGTGAAAGCAGAATGTGTCTCTCCTGGCCATAGCAACAGTCACAAGCATACAGACTCAGAGCAGGTAATACACACACTCACACTAACCCACAGTAGTAATTCACTTGACTGTTTGCTACTCACAATAACCTCCACTGCCTCGCCCCCTTCTAACCCTTAGAACGACAGGCTCTTGTATCCTCCTCTTCCATCCACCACCTTCCCCTCCATCCTCAGCATGGAAGCGGCCTCGTACAACATCCCCCAGAGAGTAGATGTACATCTCAATCTCATCAGGAACCCCGCTGGCCTCTCTGTGCTCTGGAACGTGGAGGAGAAAGACCCTTTTGCACCGCCCATGGATAGTTACAGGTGAGAAGCAGCAGAGCCTTGAGCCTTGAATGTAGTTATTGACCATTTAAGGGGCGGCCTCTTTCATACCATTACGTATTTGTCCAATTTCATTGCCTCAAACAAGTGCAGCTGTGAAATGCATCATTCTTTTGGCTGAGTTTGGACACAAACTGACACAGCCAGTGTATTGTTGTCTTCTCAAGCTTCTCAAGCAACAAAAAATAGTTGAGCTTAATTTAGTTTTGGTTGGGTGTAGTAATTGTTAGGTCATGGCAGGTTTAAAAGCAACAAATCCTTCCCTTTGAGAAGCTTGAACCTGAGAATTTATAGTATTATTTCACAATTTTTGCATGAAAAATGACTTGAAAGGTTGATTGATTATCAAAGCTTTGACGATTTATTTTTCTGTCGATCGACTTATTAATAATTGACTTATAGTTTCAGCACTAGTAGAGTTCCAGTGATTTTTAGATGTTTATGATACTGCTTATGTCAACATATGACCACCAGATGGAAGCAGACCTTAGCCAGTTAGTGGTCTTCCTTAAAGCTCTCCTTCCCTTTTTCAGTTTTTTTCTCTTTATAACATGTTGTTTTTCTCTTCCTCTCCCCTGCTGCAGCATCTTCATGACAATGGAAAAGGTTAAGGGTAGCGGCGTCTTCCCAAATTGGAATGCTCTTGGTGAGGTGCCGGCCATCCCTCTGCCCATGTGTGTGATGATCAGCAAGTACAAGCCCGGGCACAGGGTGTGTGTGGCTGTGGTGGGCAAAGATAAGTTTGGCCGTTACGGATCCTACAGTAAAGTTGTAATCGTTGCCATGCCTGACAAGCTGTAAGAAGGACACGGGGTCAGGGTGGGAGGCAACATAAGCAGCTCCTGTCAGGTGGGATTCATCCACTCTTCAAATTTTTGAACTTTTCTTAGTTTTTTAGGGTTACAAACTACCTTGAGATTGTTAACATGGTGAATGAGGTAGGAAAACAGATTTTTATTTTTGGTTGTTTTTGTTACAGACACAAAGTTGTATTTTTTGAAACAAAATAAAACTAATGGAATTGCTGTCCAGCAGTGATTACGGTTCCAACGGAAGCAGTGTAAATAGCTGTGTTAATGCCATAAATAAAAGTTATAAAACATAGGGAGTTCACAAAAGTTTATGCATAACACAGTGTTGAATTTTTAAATGATACCTGCTTAAATGTATGCTCTGTATCATTTTTTTAATTTGGCCTTTCTAAATAAAAATCTTAAACGTTGGATGTTACATCTACACAAAAGTTGCAACGTTTCTTGCAGTCTCTCTTATCCAGCGTCTACAACCAGGCACCAGCCTGTTGGGTCTAAAACAGAAGACTTCTAGCTGACCCTGTTCTACCAGATGCCAGAGCCAACTCGGCCTTATCAGTCATACAGAGTGAGGCAGGCAAACAGAGACAGGAAGTTGACCTGACCTGTGAAGCACTGTCTTAAGTTACCTTTAGCCTACAAAGGCAAGTTTAACATACAAGAAAAAAACTTCCTTCACAGCTGCTGGTCAGACTAAAGCCATGCACACAACCAACCTTATGTTGTCTTCACACTAAAAACTATTTGAAGTGAGTTTTAGACACATTTTGCAATACCTGCCAATATGTGCACTTTGTCTGTCACTGGCAGTCACAGTGATAAATATGGTGGGGTGAGTGTTGAAACCATAATCATATTCTTTAGAGCGGTCGTGTTTGTTGTCACTCACTTCAACAGTCACACTGATGTGCAGTGTATTTCCTGTAAATGTGAAGCTTACTTTTCTGCTGGAATCCAACAGATGCAACCTTTGATCCAATGATTTGTGACCCTAAACTGCAACCCCCCGATAAGGGGGGCTGTTTGCTCTGTGTTGGTTTAAATAAAGCTGAGGCTGATGAAGTACAGCTAGTTTCTTTGACACCACCATCACACCAAACTACATTCTGTTGCTCCACTTACAGCAAGGATTTATTTAAGAATAGCAATTCATTCAGCAAGGCACTATACATTTAGTCTTATTGACTAAATTAACTGCTTATGACATAAAATCCCTTTTTACATTGTGACTAGATGTCTTTTACACTCTTAACTCGTGAGGTTCAAACCTAGGACAACATTAATCATAGTCACAGGCCACCAATTGCCATTAAATTGAAACCCAAAAGAATGCAGTGCGGCTTTTATTTGTGTACACACTAAGCAAACGCTGTGCTCCAGATGTTTCCTATTACCGCTTTGACAGAGCTCAGCTTTCCTGCCAGCTGGCAGCAGTCAACAGTCTCCTCTCTCTCTTGCTCTGTCTCCAAGCATGTGTAAGTAAAGAAGACAGGACACAATCCCTATCAGCCACAGCAGTGGCTTGGCACACTCAGTCGAAGTTGGTGAGACTTGTGAAACCGACTTGCAGGCCTGGCTTAAAGGGGCAGTTTACCCAAATCACACACACCAAAAAGAACTGCACTGAGGCATACTGGTATCCAGCCATGTATCTTCAAGTGCTGCTACAAGACATACCCCTTAATAAAGGCAGTTAGCATACAGGCAGTCTATGAAACCATAACAGAAGTTGGAGTTAATGTGGAGTGGATATACAGTGTATCCTGAGCTGATACTTTGAAGTAAAATAGTTAATTCACATAAATGTATTTCTAAATTTCTTTCAATTTTGTGTGCATTTATTTACTTATTAGTCTATTTGATCCTTGTTTTATTTTCCCAAGAAGTCAGAGGACTACAGTAGTGTACTTTGATGAATTGGTTTTGATCTGATCCTCTGAAGTCAAAATGCTCCAGAGCAGGTTAGCCCTGCAGCATAGGTTACCATGGTGATCCACCCTGGTTAAAGTGAGCCACATTCGTGATACCTGTACCACTAATCACTTTTTGTGGTACAGGCATCCTGACTTGAATTGACTCTCATAACTGCGGAGAAAACTCAACAGAAAGACAATACGCAATAAATAAAGGGATTACCAAACGAAAGCAAGTTTATAGTTAATACTTAATTTACTTGTGTTCCTCGTGTTGTGTTTGTGCTTATTACACTCAACACTTAGCTCTTCCCAAACTTAGATTGAGGTGTACTTACCCAGGAGTGGGTTACATTTGTCTTAACTGCATTGTTCTTTGGAGTACGTACGACTGCATAGTTATTTTCTCCCCTGCTGGCCAGAATATAAGTATAATGCATGTGTAGGCAGCATGATTTGTAACCATTTAGGCATGTAAGTTTCAAAGAAGGTCTGCTTTTTTGCTGTTGGTCAGGCACAGTTTGATATTATGCTGTGTATGAAGGAGTGGGAGTGCAGCTGTAAAGGGAGTCATTAGACCCGAATTGAACGCCTGCTCCCAGCATCAGCAATAGCCTGTGTATATGTGTGTGTGTGTCCCCTCGACCAGCAGGACCCAGTGGGGAAACACGGCAGAGTGATGGCCCTCCTAAGACCACTTAAAAACACACACCCACACTCCCTCTGACACACACATACGTGCACACGCAGTGGCCTAATTAGAGCTGACAGCAGAGGAGAGAGAGAGCTTATGAAAAGAGGGCAAGGAAAAGGAAAAAAGAAAGATGGTGCAGAGAAGCCAGATAGAAAAAGCAGAGGTGGAGCAGAGAGAGTGATTAGGGAGCAAATGTTGCGTTCTTTAAAGTTTTAAAGTGAAGTGTTGGCAGAATGGTGACCTGCTTCTTCAGTCCCTTCCCTCCAGTAAAATAGATGATGTGTATGGAATATTACCCCTTTTATTAATGTGTGCCTGAAAACACAGGTCTTCTTGTCCTCCTAATTTTGTGAGCTTTCTTTGTACCTTTACTCTTTCAACCTCCAATTTCTGCTACATAATTATTCAAATGATTGATTAAAAAGAGGAGCAGATGAAAACATATTCCACTCAAGGTTTGATTAACAAACAGTGGCGTAGCATTTGTTGACTGACAGACAGGAGGTCAAACCCAACATTTAGGACCTGAGGAACCTATAAGGAAACCATGTAGAGGATCTGTTTGCGTAAGAGATCCAGGAACCTGAAGCCCTCTCGGATGCCAAGAAACCGCCCAGCGGTTTATAATACTCTGACACAGGATTGTCGTCAATAACAAATATTATTTTTCCTGATACCGAACAGCTTTGGTGGGGGCAGCTAATATGAACAATGGGTTTTATGTGAGTTGTCACTTGCTCTGTTATCCTTTGGTCATTGATGAACAGTTAAAACGGTACACCACATCTGTACATGGTGAATACTTTTTATTAGGAGGTTTCAAAAAGCTTTGTAAATTACTTTCAAGTGATTCAATGATACCTATCCACATAATTTATAAAAGGCAAGGAGCACTGATAAAGGTAGTTCACACATGATATGTGATACTTGAATGGATATTGACATACACTGAATAGTTTTCTACAAATGATTAATCTATTTGCAATGAACATTTCCAAAAGGCTGCCCCAGTCGACGTCCGCTGTAGTTATTGTAAAGACATAAACCATGAAGAAGTCCAAAGGGGCAATTATTCTTTATAGACACTTGTAAATCATTAATCCGATGATGACAGGATTTTTCCTCCAGCCTCCCTTAAAATCTTCTTAGCAGAACAAAAATAAAACTACTCAACCTAATGATTTTAAACTGACAAACTGATACATGACTGCAAAGTTGCTAAGCTCCTCAACCGGAAGCCAAAAAGAACAGCTAATATCCTGTGGTTGATGACTATCAAAACTCGCAGTCTTTAGTTCATTTGCCCTGCAGACTGTAAACTGGGAAGAAGGTGCTGGTTTGGGTTGCTGCACAAGTCTTGTGTAGTGAAACTTACCACTTCAAAGATGTTTGTATCATCTGCCATTCATTTAAAATAATGTGTACTTTGGGAAGACAGGAACAACTTTCTTCCTGAACAAGACTAATAAGTTTGCATCATGCATCATATAAAACAAATTCCTAGGTTCATTTTCAGTGACATGTCATGTAAAGTCAATCAAGTAGTCCGTGTGGACTTGTGAATACATATGCATTTTTATAGGGCAATGTAGTTATTGTTAGTATCTATCCTAGTATTTTTGATAGTCTAGCAGTGCCATTATTTCTCTGTTTATGTCAAATGACTATTTAAATGGATGTGATACTGTATCTACCACACATAGTACTTATTTATAGACCTTACACAACACTGTGTTTACGCAAGACCAAAAAGGCAAGACAAAAAAAATCCTACCCCAAAACCCTGCCTGGCTCTAATGTATGATCTGTTTCTGCTCATGTCAGACGGTGCTAACCTGCGATAAGTTTTCATACACGACACAGCCTGACTGGGCGTCTAACAGACGTTTGTACCTCTCAAGAGAAAAAACAGATAAGAGATTAACAGTTTTGGAGTTCATGTGCAGCAGCATGGGAATCCCAGAAATGTCGGTCTCTCTCCCTCCCACAAACACACACAGACACACAGCTATACTTGTGAGGACATTCATTGACATAATGCCTGACCCCAACCCTTACCCTAACCTGAACCTAAACTTAATTCTAACCTGAACCTTAAAACCAAGTCTTAACCCTCAAACAGCCCGTTGAAGGTGTCTCAGAAAGTGAGCACTGGCCAAAATGTCCTCACTTTCCAAAAATGTCCTCACTCCCATGGTCTAAAACTCAAACTGGTTCCCACAAAGATAGTTGCACAGAAACACACACACTGAAATGGGTCCGCCCACCAAATGCTCTTTCTGTCTTGTGCTTGATAAAGTTTGTCAGTATGTTCAGGAAGTTGATACACCTACAGGCATTAAAAGCAGTCTCACTTATTTTCTGCAGCTAACTACAGAACCTCAGACACAAAGGTAAAACAATACATTGGAATGTTTCTGTCTGTGTGTGTGAGTGTGTGTATGGAAATATATATTTCAACAAAAATGCAGAAGAATAGGGGAGAATAAAAATACAGCAGTTTTGAAGCCACAACATAATGACAACAAGTTTGGCTGTTTTTAGGATAGCAATGTTTGTAAGGGAGCCTGGTACTTACTGTTACTGAAATGTGTTGACATTTAAATATTTTCCAAATGACAGAGTCACTGAAGAAATAACATCATGGGGAGCAAATGCTCTGCCCTCAGGAGGGGCAACGTAAAGGAAAAGGAGTGTTACAAACCTGATCAAAAGAAAGATGAGGTTTCCACCACAGTGAAAAGTGGAGAAAAGTCTCCTCTTCTTCAAACGAGGCCATCTCTGCAGGAGGAGGGGATAGCTGGAAAGGAAACAACAGAGGAGGAGCTTTTAAGGAGGCAAGAAAAAGAAACTGAAAAAGAGGGTTGTATTGGGAAGAGCAGTGCTCTGCCACATGAGTACACTGTTGTTGAACTCAATCGAAGGTGAGACTTTGACTAAAACAGTATTTATTTATATTTAATAAATGAATATCATATATATATATATATTAAATATAAACAATTTACAAAAATGGCTAATAGCTATGAGCTATGTTAACTGTTTAATCTGTAAAGCATAGTCATTTTTGTCATTTGTCAGTGCTCACCTTTCTGAAACGCATGATCTGGGATCAGCCAACCCAGAGAAGAAAGGTGAGTAAAAGTTAATAGTTTGAGGAGGAAACACTATCTTTATTTTAATTACGTACATACTTTAGAGGCCATTCATTCTGCTGCTTGCTTGTAATAGGTAGCCGTGTCCAAAATATGATGACGTGTGCCGTCATGTGTTTGTTATCTTTTTAAAGAAGCTGACTGGGTGGACAACAACAGGGCTAAGCTCATTCAGAGTGTCACTCTAGTGATGCTAATTGCGGATGAGATGGTCCAGCGGAACATAATCCATAAAGAGACGTATGCCAACATCAAGGTTGCCGGGACCAGCCAGGAGCAGATGAGGGAGCTCTACGGGGCCCTCACATCTGTAAAAGCAAAATCTGCCTTCTACAGAATCCTCCATGAAATTCAGCCAGATATATATGAAAGTATGTTAAGTGTTTTAGATGATTTGACTTCTTTTGATATTTTTGACTAAAATATGATAACATAATGTCTATAATGGTTAGTGTAGTAAACCTTTAATATATAAAAAAAATTGCAATTTTATTATATTTACAAGATCAAATGCTCTACACAGTTCAAAATATTGCCATATTCCACATGAAACCGCTCTGATTATGTTTTCACATCAATGTTTTTGTAACTCTTTAATTGCAGCAGAAGATGTCGTCAGAGAAGTCATCAAAAAGCACAAAGCATATCTGAGGGAGAGGTTTACATATGAGCTTGAAGGCATTGGAAAAGACCGCATGGATGCAAAATTATTGAGCAAAATTTACACAGAGCTTCACATTATACAGGGAGAGAGTGAACAGGTCAATAAAGAACATGAGATCTGGGAGATTCAAGATAAGGCGAGGAGTCAAAAAGCTGAGGGCACTAAAATCAACTGCAATGACATCTTTAAAAGCATACCAGAAGACAGAGTTTCATCGGGGCAAGACAGAGGAGAAGTGAGAGCTGTCAGAACTGTGATGACAAAGGGAATTGCTGGCATTGGAAAAACTGTCTCCGTAAAGAAGTTCATCCTTGACTGGGCAGATGGGAGAGCCAATCAGGACTTGGACTTCATCTTAGTGCTACCATTCAGGGAGCTAAATCTGGTCATAGATGGTCAGTTTAGCCTTGAGACACTTGTGAAAGATTTCCATCCAGAACTTAAAAGCATAGCAGTTGCGAGAGTATTTGCTAACCACAAAGTTTTGTTCATTTTTGATGGTCTCGATGAAAGCCAACTTCAACTGAATTTCAAAACAACTGAAAGATTGACAGATGCCACAAAGGAAACATCAGTGGACACTCTTGTGACCAACCTCATCCGGGAACATCTTCTTCCCTCCGCTCTTGTCTGGATAACCTCAAGACCAGGAGCAATTAAGCGCATCCCTCGCCAGTATGTATACCAGTGGACTGAGGTCAGAGGATTTAACGATCCACAAAAACTACAATACTTCAGGAAGACAGTTGAGGACAAGGCAGTTGCTGAAAGAATTATTAACCACATTACGATGTTCCGGAGCTTATACATTATGTGTCACCTGCCTATCTTCTGTTGGTTTGCGGCAAAAGTTCTTGCGCGTTTACTAAAAAAGGATGACCCTCAAGACGAAAGCATAAAGATACCCACAACTCTTACTGAGATGTACACTTACTTCCTTTACATTCAAATGCAGGTAGCTACTGACAAGTATGACACCAAGAATGAGCCAGATACAGAGGAGATCTTCAAATCAAATGAGGAGTTCATTTTGAAATTAGGCAGGATGGCATTTGAACATTTGAAAGAAGGCAAAATCATATTTACTGGCAATGACCTGAAAAACTATGGCATTGACATATACAAAGCTGGAGTTTACTGTGGGTTGTGCACAGAGATGTTCAAAGAAGAGAGTGTGTTCAACACAAAGAAACTCTACTGCTTTGTGCATCTGACCATTCAGGAGTACTTTGCCGCTCTATTTGTGTACCACAGTTTTGCAAGTAAAAAAATAGATTCTCTAAGCCTCAAGGATTTCCTGTTAATAGGATCTGAGGAAGAGCTTAAGCCTACCTTGGATGAAGATCCAGTTGATCTACCTTTGTGTGAGCTGATTGAAATTTCAATAGCTAATTCAACTCTGAGAGAGACTGGCGAACTGGACATGTTCCTTAGGTTCCTTATTGGCATGTCTCTACGATCAACACAAGAACTGCTTCAAGGCCTGATTCAGCAGACAGAGGAACATTCTGCAGTTGCTGAGGAAATTAGGAAAAGTCTAACTGAAATAGATTTATTGGACTGCTCAGCTGAAAGATGTCTGAACCTTGTTCACTGCCTGATCGAGCTGAAAGACAATTCCCTACATGGTTCTGTGCAGCAGTATCTGAAACCAAATCATGATCCAGAAACACAGCTCTCCCCTGTTCTCTGCTCAGCTCTGGCCGACTTAATTCTAATGTCAAATACGCCTCTAGATGAATTCAACCTGAAGAAATACAGGCCATCAGTTAAAGGTATTTTTCGGCTTATCCCAGCTGTGAGGAACAGCAGAAAAGCAAGGTGAGTTGGTTATTTAAACTGTGGTATATATGCAGTATATATTATTATTTACTTTATAGTAATAAAAAACTATATTAGAAATTATGTTGTGTGCCATTTAAGCTGTAAGGTACTTAAGTCATTTTTTAATATAGCACACACAAGTATACAGTACACATTTAGAATTTGCCATCATAGTGGCAAATTAATTGTCTGCATCTAAAGCTTTAGCTGATCTTGCATGATTTTTAATTTCTACAGAATATCAGGGGTGGATCTTAATGTTTGGATCTGTGAAACAATCTCCTCAGCTCTTCAAATGCCAAACTCTGTGCTAACTGAACTGCACCTGTTAAATAATTACTGTACTGACAAAAGTTTGAAGATCTTGATTGATGGACTGATAAACTCTCAGTGTAAACTCGAAGCTCTGAGGTTAGTATGTTTTATTTTTTTTTTGCTGTTCTTGTTAAATACCTCCTAGTTATGCATTTGTCACATAATGTGCATTTAGCCAGTCAATCCAGGATGAGCTCTACAATCTGAGCCCCAATAAACAAGGACATTTACTCACCACTGCATTCACTTTCAGTCAGTGTTTCCAACTTGTCAGCCATGCTTGCAGCATGTTGGTTGGTCTGTCGACCAGTCAGTTGGTCAGTTCAACACTTTTGTCCAGACTGAAATATCTCAACAACTATTGTACACACATTCACGTGACTTTCACCTGTTTTTATCCTCTGTGTTTGTAGTCTCTCAGGTACGGGACACTCACAAAAAATATGTGAAAAGTTGGCATCAGCCATCAAATCACTCATCTCAAATCTAAGAGAGCTGGAGCTGAGTGGCAACGTACTGGGAGGTTCATTATGCTCTGTGCTTCCTGTTGCGCTAGCCAGCCCTAAACTGGAGACGCTTAGGTCAGTTTCATACATATTATTACCCAAAGCATGTATGTATACAAGTTTGAATTGTCAATATGATGTTCTACATCTGATTTCTTTGCCATAGCCCTATTCCCACGGGACTAGTATTACCTGGGGACCCCCTATCCATAATTTTCTGCAGCTGTCTCCAGTGTTTTGCTCCACCTTTCAGCACAGAGATTGGTCCATAATGAAAATTTCAGCGCAAACATCACAGTTACGCAGAGCCTTGACATCATATCCGAGGGATAATGTCAGTAAAATTGAGTAAAATATATACTTCACTTATCACGTGCGAATGTGCATGAAACACAGATGTGGTGGGGGGTAGTTTCTAAATCACATGAGGTCCTCTGGTAATACTACTTCTGTGTCAGTAAGGCTTATGTTATTTGGCAGAAATGGTGCATTTGTTTTACAAAGCAGCATCACATCATGGGAATAGCTGTCCTGCTAAAACAGCATTCTTTGAATGAATACTACATAGATCTATCATTGTTCGGCTGTTTTACTGTAAGCAGTATTTACCGTATTAACACTGAATCAAATTACTCTGCAATATAAGGTTGTTTGCTAAACACCCTGCTATGTACTTTTATTTAGACTCTAGCTGATGTTAGGTTGTTATTTTGGATCACAAGTTAGTTTGGTAGAGCTGGTCAATATGACCTATTTATATATTTCTAATTTAACGTCATTTTTATCATCTCTGTACCAAAAGACTAGACCGAAATCCTGGGACTGCAGAAATCTGTAATGAGTTGGTGACAGCACTCACATCCAACACATGTTACCTGCGAGAGCTGACGCTGAATTACACCAGTTTGAAAGACTCAGAAATGGAGATCCTCTCTACTGGGCTGATGAGCAAAAACTGTACTGTGAAAGTATTGAGGTAAAAGACTGCATTATATTACACTGCACTTTTAGCTGTGACCAGCAGCTCTATAGCCTGCTCTGTCGGTTGGTTGGTCGGTGGGTGGGGTCGCCGGTCCAGCCTTTGGCAGCCACAGTTTTCGCCCTAGGAAGCTGAAATTTGGCATAGAGTTCAAATGTGTGTATGTGAAACTGCGTGTTTGTGTCGATGCCAACTGGCCAAAAGGGGGCGTGGCATTGGGAGTGGCCTATTGCAAAATGGCACATAACAACCAAATCCACTTATCCGGGGCCTCAAAGCGGTAGCAGCCACCTAGGTACAGTAGTCCAGATGTCCCTGTTGGACATGCCTGAAAAACCCCCAAAGCAAGGCGCCCACAAGGGCTGTTAAAATCCTGAGCCATCTGCACTCCTTTAGATGCAAAGGAGCATCAGCTCTACTCCAAGCTAACTCTGTCTGAGCTCCTTACCCTTTGGCTCTAAGGCTGAGCCCAGCCACCCTGCGGCAGAAACTCTTTTCGGCCGCTTGTATCTGCAATATCATTTTTTCGGTCACTATCCAAAGCTCATGACCGTAGGTGAGGGTTGGAACGTGGATCGCCTGGAAAGGGACAAGCACCTGGGCTGGTCCACTGTTTCACACAGTCCCCCTTTTTAAAAATGGGAAACGCCACTTTGGTCTGCCTTTCTGCAGGCACTGTCCCCTGTCCAGAGTCTTCAGCATCTCAGGGAAGTCTCATTCACACCTGGCACCTTGCTGCTGAGGAGCTTTCTTGAAGCCAGCAGAAAACCCTTCTTCATAGCCAAATCCCAATACGGTATTTGGTAACGGACAAATAATGGGTTTTTACAAGTATTTATTTCAAAGAAATATTTCAAAAACTGTTTGTTTTGAGAAAGAAAAAAAAAACATGGCAAATAGCTGATGTTCCTCATAGCTGTGAGCACAGTGGGTATTTGTTCTCCGCCTACTTGGGCTGATGTGATGTGAAGACAGTAGGAGAGTGGAGGGGAGAGAGAACAGACTGAAAAGGAGCAGCTTAGCCTGATTGAAATAGTTTAGTGAGCTAACCAAGTAGCCCAGTACACACCCATTGAGCCGAGGAACGAGTGAAGGCCGCCGGTCAGCGACAGACTCTTGCTCAGCAAGCTAACCCGGGAGCCAGACATCGGTGTCGTTTAAAAAAAGAACTTTATTTACAACACTATTGACAACAATAATATTTAAAAAGATCATTTGGGTAATTTCTTTACAGCGGGAAGTGGCTTTTTTGGCTTTAGGTGTCACTAAGCAGTTTTCATAGGAATAAACAGAACCCCCCCCTCCCACGCTGTATCCAGATCTCATTATGCATCCATGGATTTCACATCCTGATCTTCTCCCAGGATGCATGAGAAACTCTTCCGGGAATTAAAGATCTTGCGGACAGGGGCCACAGCCAGACATTCAGAGTTCACCCCCACTACTAAATTGGGTTTACCAGGTCTGCCCGTCAGCCTCTCCTGCCATCTGATCCAACTCACCACCAGATTGTGATCAGTTGATAACTTTGCTCCTCTTGTCACCTGAGTGTCCGAGACGCAGATCTGGTGATAAAACCACAAAGACAATCATTGATCTTTGGCCTCAGGTATTCTGGTACCAGTATACTTATGAACCACTCTGTGTATGAACATGGTGATTGTTATGGCCACGCCATTGACTAGCACAGAACACCAAGAACAAAGCAATGCAAATTATGTTCAAATATTCTGTAAAATGTTAAACATTGAATTCATATTCCTACATTTGTCTTTAAGTCTCAGTCACAACAGACTCACTGAGAAAGGTTGTAAGACGTTGGCCTTAGCACTCTGCTCCAAGCCGTCCCACCTGACAGAGCTGGACCTGAGCTACAATGACCTCCAGGACTCAGGCGTGATGGCGCTCTGTAATGCACTAATGAACCCACACTGTGGGTTGAAAACACTACGGTCAGTGTAATAGCCAGTCTTATTCACTTTGACTTTACTAATGATATATTTATGAATCGTTTGCAATACACTAACACAAAAGCAGTTTTCTTTACAATGTTCAGCTTCTTTAAACTGTTTTAGAGATGTGGTGATTCAACAATGAGTATTTTTTTGGTATTTAAATTGCTGCTGATAAGAGTATGTATCACATGCCTAAAATGTCAGTTGATTGATTTGTATAGGCTGTCATTCTGTAAAGTGACAAGAGATGGATGTGCTGCCCTGGCCTCGGCGCTGAGGTCTGACCACTGTAGCCTCAGGGAGCTGGACCTGGGCTTTAATCACCTGGCAGATCAAGGAGTCAAGCTGCTGACTGAAATACTGGGGGATTCACGCTGCAGTCTGAAGAAACTCAAGTATGCTCAAACAGGCTGTCTGACAGACACACATCTATCATTATTCCAGGATGAATTAGCAAGATACACTTAATTTGATTACATATCTGACAATATTTTTGTTATATTTTTCTGCTGTCCCTGTCTTTCCCATCAGTGTGGACCATAATGAAGAATTCTGGTTTGACCTTAAGCTACTGAGACAGTGTAAGAATACAATTATTTTTAATCAAATGCCAAAGCTGTGATTTTGTAACATGCATGGCCATGGTATAATGCTCTTTATGAAAAGTGACACACAGTTCCCATTCTGCATGACTCATCTTCCATAGAATGGCTGACTGTACAGAGATAATCAGATACTGAGCATCCTGTACAGGCCTGTATGCATTCTTTCTCCACTAGAGTCAAAGCATTTATCACAAGTAAGCAAGCAAGTATCACAAAGAGGAAGGAAAGAGCTGATGCAACCAAATGTGCACATGCAATTTGAACAGCATGTCAACATCAACAGTTGTTTGATGACAGAACATCCTCACATTAGCCAGAGGGGTTTGACAGAGATCTGTGTCTCTAATTTGATGATACAAGATTCAGAAATGAAAAAAAAAACACACTCAAACAGCAATGGTATTCCACTAATTAATTGTTTCTGTTTCCCTCTTGATTGCAGATGCCTGTGATCTGACACTGGACCCCAACACAGCAGGCAAGGGGATGATTTTGACAGATGAGAACAAAAAGGCAACATGTGTTATTGAGCAGCCATATCCTGATAATCCAGATAGATTTGACTGTTGTCAAGTACTGTGTGAAGAGGGTTTGACAGGTCGCCATTACTGGGAGGTTGAATGTGATTCAGTTGATGTTGGCGTGGCATATAAAAGTATAGATAGAGAGGGAGACTGTTCAAGTGAATTTTCTTTGGGAAAAAATGAAAAGTCTTGGTGCTGGGCTCATAACGGGTGCTTTAGTCATAACAATTCCTATCTGGAGTTTATGGACCTTGACACATGCAGAAGTACCATAGGGGTGTATCTGGACTGGCCAGCAGGTGTTTTGTCCTTTTTTGAGGTCTCTCCTGATACACTGACCCACCTGCACACTGTCTGTACAACTTTCACTGAACCGCTCCATCCTGGTTTCTTTTTGGAAAATGGATCACTTTACCTATGTAAAGTAAAATAACCAAAAATTTTTGTGAAAATGTCATATGTATAGCCCAAAAGAGCTAATCCCTGCAGGCTAAATGCAAATACAGTGATATAACACATCATACAATATTTCATATTAAAATAAATGATAAGATAAAAGTATTCACTTTCTACATGCCAGTTTAAGTGTCTGCATTGCCATGCATTACTGTAAATAATGCTCACTCATATCTGGTTGAAATGTAGGTGAAACCACAATACACTCTTCCTTGCCTCTTGGATTGATTTATTAAGTTATAATAAAGACCTTGTGAGCATTACGCTCAGTTCTGAAGGCTGTTTAGTCCACAAATTTGAGTCCAATAAAAACAGTAAAGCAGTATTTTTCTTTGTGTGTGCGTGTGTGTTACATTCCACTGCAGAACACGCTTGATGCAATTATTGACCAAAAACAAAAAAAATCTCTTTGGTTTACATAACGTAATACCAATTCATGGCACTGGACCAACTTGTGTATTGTAAATATTATTTTAACCACACATAATGTACAGATAAGCATGTAAAGACTAAGTGGGACATATTAGCAGCAACACGATATTTAAATAGACTACGGTAAAATACAGTTTTTGTCTATAACCTTATGAATAGTCTTTCTCAGGGCCTTATGCTTGATCTGGTTAAAATTTGATGCATATTTCGGTGTTATATTCTCATTGGAAAGAGCTAAAGCTCGCCTGTCTACATGTGTAAGATGTCTGAATGTAGAAAGGATATGACAAGACCAAAAAAAAGATATGAGGCACATAACTTGACTAAAATGTATTAGTTTTAGTTAACAAAAACTATAGGCAAGTAGTTAATCTAATTTCAATCAAATTATTATTTTTTCTTTATTTAATTGATTATTATTACAGTGAACTTTCATATACTAGGGTTTAACCTACATTTGTGCTATTCCTTATGATTTCTTCTGAGGAACTTATAAATATAATCACCTGTAGTGACATTAAATTCCAAACTGGTTTATCCACTATGCAGGCACATAAGGACATGTTGCAACATGGCTGTTGCAATATGAAAAGAACCAGTTTCTTAAACCAACCTCGTTAACCTTGTAATTTATTTAACCTATCATGGGCTGCACAGTGCTGGCAAACTGTCGAAGAATAGCTTATGAAGATACTTATCTCATTGTGATAACAGTAGTGCATGAAAGCAAATAAGCATGTTTCCCAAAATGTTTATCTATTCCTTGAAGTGTATGTATATTACACTTAACTGTGCTTTGTACCTTTCAGTTATTCATCGATCAACCTTTCCAGTGGAGTCCAGGAACCATTATGGAGACCTTCAAGGTTTTCTGGCAGTTTTTGGTTGAACAGGTTCTTCTCAGGTTACTTTATTACAGTTAGTTAAAATCTAAGTATGGCATCGTTTGGAATTCTGTTTACAAGAGCATGGATTGAACTGCAGATGGATCACATAGAAAAATTTATTTTTACATTATCAAACAAATATATAACAAATATATCAATCTTACCACGTTATCTGTGGTATCTTCGGTTTTTCTGGAAATTTTAACAAAATGGAAAAAATTGTTCTGTAATTAACCTTTTTCAGTCAATTACTTCAAGGAATCGACCATTTATTACAAATTATTTATTAATTTTCTCTGCATCCTTATAACCCAGATCCTTACCTGCAGGTAGGATTTTACACACTCTCACTTTCAAAAACCAGTTTTAATTATTTTTTCACAGTATAAAAGCTTTGTATTTTCACCAGGCAACACAGAGGCATCAACCTAGATATGTAAGACCGGTGACATTTCATATATCTTGTATGATGGACAGATGAGAGGATACAGTCTGATCTCACAAGGCCCTGCTGAACTTCACACACTGTATCACTGCTACTGCATTCTAATGGTGTAACACTAGAGGGGGATGCTTAACAGGACATGACATATCAGGCCAGCCAATGGTGCAGGCATGTTGGTTTGTTGTGTGTGTGAGTGTTTGTATAAAAGACATTTCAAGGTTTATCCTCCGCATATTTGTACCTTGATTATAAGGAAACACAAGGACTAACAATGCCCTAATATCAGTGTTTCTGCTGATTTCTGTAGATGATTTTTCTGCAAGAATGCAGCTTATTTAAATCATAAGGGCATGTTTCTACTTCAAACCAAGCAATGTGTTAAGGACACATGGACCTTGAAACAGGTGAAAGCAAATGAACACACACACACACACACACACACACACACACACACGCTTTAGAAACACAGAAGCAATACATGGAGCTAAACACCCTTTTAGAAACAACAGGACCAAATCCTTCACGCATGAGTCACCTTCTGTTTGAGATTATTTATGCATATTATTTATTCATATTCTCATCTTGATTTACCCATATGCTGTAAAGGTCAGGGCGTATCAACAGATTTAGAAGTTTAAAAAAAGTTTGGGATCACCAAAATCATTAAGACTATCTGGGGACTGTGTATGTCCCTGGAGGTTGTGACTGTCCAATTATAGCCTTAGCAACTGTAATAGGGTCCAGCAGGCCTTTCAAGCTTTGGATTTATCCACGTGTCAGAGTGGTGTGCATGGGGCTGCTGTAACCAAAAACATTAGAGAAAATGTGAAAGTAATGGATTGAACTGTGTGTTTGTCTGCTCTAGCGTAAACGGCAAACAATAGCATGCTGGGCAATCCAAAGCCAAGAGCACATCATTAACTAACTAACGCTACATTAATCTATGGGGTTACATTCAAAAGAAAAAAACCCCTGTCCACGATTAGCACATAGTATTTCTCCATTGTGTGGGAGCCGATGTGGCTAAATGGCAAAATTTACAAAAGAATTCAGAGGTAAATCTGCTCCCGTTATTATTGGAAACTGCATTATGTGCCGAGAACGGAAAGCTCGACAGACATAGCAACAGTAACTAAGGGAACAGTTGAGATATATCAATCCGGCAAAACTGTTGGATCGACCAACATACCAAACGAACAGACACTGTCATCCTCAGCACCAGTGTGGCCAAATGTTAAGCTGCAGCTGTTTCACTCAGCAGCTTCTGTGTATTTGGATGTTGACAGTAGTCACTTTCATCGGCAGACAAACAGCAACACATTTGTTGTGTTAGGACAGAACAGAACAGAAGTTTTAGAGAAATACTACATCTGTGAAATAGAGGGTACCAGTATACATATCATTTCTACACAGAATTTTGACTTTGCAATCATAAAATCGATCGGCATCTTAGAGCAGCTGCATAGGAACAAATGTTTGCCTCGGGGTAACATTTAAGTAGCATTCATGAGCCCCAATTAAATGTATGCTTCTTAGACAATACAAATAAATAAGAACAACTAAATTATTAAAGTTATATGAAATCGATTAAAAAAAACAGAAAAGATGATCACAGTAAGAAGGACGGGTATGAACGGAGGTTTAATGAGCTGAAGCTGGTATAACTGGGCTGCGTCTCTCTCGCTCATCAGATAATGGCTATGATGCACAACTTTGATTTTTGTGAGTAGGAAAAACAAGGAGAGATTGAGTTGTTTTCAGATTGGTTAAACCAATACTTGGAAACACACTAAGAAGATCAACACCGCTGTCATGTCTATTCGTTAAATACGAAGCCATGGCTAAAACAACCAGTTTGATAAGCACAAACGCTGAAAATAGTGATGTGAACATAGATCTTTAAAGATCATTGAAAACGTGCGGTGGAAACATGTTGTTTTCACATGAAGCATTTCCAGATTCAGCCAATTCAGTGTTCACATAGCCTTATTCTCTTCTTAATCCGGAGTTAAAAAAAAATAAAAAAGTCTTGAGTCTCATCTAATTCTTTGTGCGTGTGCACATTGTCTCTTTAGTGTGCAGTCAAACTTGGTTTCAGAGGGGCTTGATGGCCAGAGGAGCTGCGGGCAGCTGAATTAGCAGCACATTAATCTTTTATGGTTGTTGTCTTAAAGTTGCTCTTTCTCTTTTAGGGTTCTTCAATGAGATCCCCAGCCACCACACACACACACACACACACACACACACACACGCTTGCCCACATGAACACCCTATATTTGTGTTTGTGCACGGCTTTCTCTATGTTGAAGTTGACTTTCTTGTAGGGCATATATTGTGTTTGTTTGTATTATTCTTGTGTTTATGACTTAATCATGTTGGGCACACAGAGAGACAGGTGAGGAAATGTGTGAGGGGAGTGTATATGTTTTTACATGTGCCTGTGTATTTTAGAGTGAGTACTATAAAGCGACGGGCTGCTTCTGCTCACAGACACGCATTGGTATTTTTCACAAATAAATTAGCTCCCCTTGTCTTTTCATCTTTTTTTAATTTATTTGAAAATACCCTGCCATCTTTTCCGCATATGAACCGTCATACACCATTTAGCTGCTGAGTAAGCCACGTGCAACTAATTTTAATTTTAATTTCTGTTTGTTCTGTTATTTTTGCACCCCCTCCATTCAGCCTCTGGAACCATTTAACACAGGCGGATGTAATTATTTCGAAAAATCTAATCTGTTAAAATGCATTGTTAGTAGTATAATTATGTGTCTGTGTTTTGTGAAACATGAACAGTGTGTACTGAGGTTGGCTACATAACAAATGTGTTTTGTGCCTGTATGTTAATGTATAGGTGTGTATTTGTGTGTGTGTATTTCTTCTTAGCATCAGGCTTCAGCCTTGGGTATATTTTTTTACATCCATATGAGCCACTGGTCATACAAATCTGATTTTCATCGCTGCATTTAATCTGTTGCTGCTGCATGTATGTGCTGCATGATGTAGTTCACATTCATAATTAAGAATGAGGATAGGTAACTCACACATTTATACTTTACATATCCATGCAGTGGGAGACAGTGAGAAAGTCAGGAGGCTATACTCAGCAGCTGCAATAGGACTGGATCACAGTGTAATATTGGTGGACTGCAGACAATGCTACGAATTTGTGCTGCAAAAAGAAAAAAATAGATGTTCCTATTTTTACACAAAACACCCTTTGTCCTACATGCATGACTATACTGTATGTGTGGCGGGGCATCATATGTCACCTTACATGTTACCTTATTTTCTGCAACTTCAGAATTGTTGTCAAGTCTCAAGAAAGTCAAATCAAAGCAATAGTTTGATATTTTGGGAAATACGCTGGCATTTACTTTCTTGCTGAGAGCATGATGCGAAGATTGATACCACTCTCATGTCTGTCCATCCAAAAAGTGGTAGCTTCACATTTAGCTTACAGATATGAGAGTGGTATGGACCTTCTCATGTAAGAAAAAAAAAAGCGTATTTCCCCAAATGTTTAACTATTCTAAGTCTGCTAATAACAACCTCGGAATTGAGCACAGTTAAATCAGCACCGTTCTGACACTGATAGCATTTAACACAGGGCTGTTGAATTAAATGTTAATATGTTGTGTCTTATATAATATCTGAGCTTGTATTGTTCACCCTCCACATGCATGCATTAGAAGGCCGAGTGACAATACAAAACCACAACCTTTGACCTTAAAACATTCACGGATTAGACTACTAGTTACTGATACTAATTGACAAACCTACATTATCATTCCTATTAGCATACAGTATATTCATTAGAAAGCAGAGATCTTGGAAGTAAAAAAAAAAAACGTATTTTTTTTAGAATTAAAAATGTTTTCATCAGTTATTGTCTCAAATCTTAATTGCAGCATAGATACTACACACATACATCCGTTTTGGAAAGAAACAAAAAAACTCAAATGTGACAATATATAATAATTATAATATAATATATAATTATAGATTTGTTTTGATGACTTTTGATTGTATTTTATTGTATTGTGTTTTGTTGTGTTTAATTTTTCCAGCTCTTGTTATTTCTATATTCCCTCTTCTGAGTTGATTTTTGAAATGGAGCTCTTCAGATGCCACAGGGCCTACGTTGGTGGTCCATTTTAATCCTGTCATGCCCAACCTGCTTTTAAAAAAAATAAAACACAAGGATGGGAAAAAATAGAGGTAGTGGGCAGCAGCAGGCTACAAAGATGACTCTGTTAAGAATGTTAATGCAACATCCTTGTTTGACAAGATTTAGTATTAATATTTCAAGAAGTGAACTTTCAAAAGTAAAATGTTAAATCTAAAAGCCTTATTTTTTCAGGTTCTCTGAGCAAAGAGACATGGACATGGAAATCAAAA